>JAHKKF010526316.1:6031-16583 GCA_019740295.1 Labeo calbasu
TTTTCCTGAAATAATTTGTATTCTTCATATTACTTGTATGACTGGGTATTTAAAAATGTAATTATTAAATAGGTCCCAATGAAAATGTATTCGCAAAGTAAGATTTGGGGGTCGAACATTAGGACACGCAAAGTCTCCTCACTTTCTGTCCAGTTTTGACTGGACAGAAAGTGAGGCTTCTACGAAAGTGATTTCTACATTAAAAAGCGAATCGAGGCTTCATCTGGCATGCTGTTTAACACAAACTCTGAAGTCTCGGTTCAAATGTCATTCCACTAGTTGATTTAGCGATCCAAACTTGCTAATGATGTGGGAACACGAATTCAAAAAGCATATGTTGTCCATAAGAACGTAATGACATCTCTCATAAAGGTGTGCATCTTTACAAAGTAAACAATGGTCTAAAAAACACTTAATCTCTTCGCTAATTACCACACAAAATACCATTGGTATACTACATCCGCTGCCTCACCGGAAGTTGTACCCACGTTCTTTTTTACAGTAGCGCCTCCCGGAAATTTGTGGATAGGTAGATGCCCTATGGCGAACGCGTCTACATGCTTGGAGCGGTCGAATGATGCGTCTACCTGCAGAAATCTATGGGTACAACAATGAGCATGATGTAATTGTTTATACGGTCGTCAAGGGTACGCAGATCGAATGTGGGCAGCCACGCCATCATTTTCAAAAGTCTCCGTTTTGGTCCGTTTACACTGAAACGCAGTCCCGGAGTTTTCAAACTAAAACGGGGTCTGCAGCGTTTTCAAAAGTTTTCATTTTCGAGGGTTGAAAACGCTGGAGTAGTGTAAACGACATGCGTAACCATAGCAAAAGTTTTTAAACGAAAGCGCACTAGTGTAATCGCAGCCTCAGAATGTCGCAAGCGCACCACGGGTCATGTGACAAGAACCAACCAATTAGCTTCACCCATTCTTGTAACAATATTGAAAGCTCAGCCAAGATGGAGAAACAGCTGATCATAGCTGTACAGGGACAGTTATTGAGCAGTTACTCGCACCTAGTGTTTTCCACACGTTTTAGGCGCGACATGTAAACGGGCCCTGCAATAAAAAAAAATCCAGCTTGAAATCCAGCATCTGTTACCAGAAAGAGGTCTGTCAATTCATCAGAAGATCCAGGAAGGACATTTGGATTAAAAAATATGAGGTCAGAACTGATTTTAAATCTTATTAGCTAAGAGGAGTGGGATATTCTAGTGATAGCAGAGCTCCAACTGTTTCACCGGTTGTATCACTCCGCTTGAAGTATTACCAAAGCTTTCAAGGCTACGTTCACACTGTCAGTTTTTGGGATTGACAACCGCATTTAGTTTACAGGTGTGAGTCTTGAAATGTCCCGTTCACACAGCAGCTCAGAGTTGCGTCTCGAATACTGTCTGTATGAACACAAGAGTCCAATCGAGCCACGAGTTCATCCCTCAAACCTTCATTAACTGACAGCAGCTTTTAAATTTGGGTGAAGAACAGAGCATTTGAGCCGCGTGCAGAACACAAAACAGACGGGAGCAGCTCCGGTTGAGACTGGATATAAAACTTTCAGATGACACGTAGCTCATTTCTCCGTCACTGTAAGTTACTGAAACCACACATGAAAACAGAAAACGCACGGTAGACGTGCATTTGTGCGGCAGAGCATCTCTCTCACACTGTATGATGTGACTGACAACTAGTTTTCCAGTCCTGTTCCGTTCACACAGCACGTGTTTTCCGAGAATGCGTTTGTGAGTCCTGCAAATTTACAGATGTGAGTTCGGTTATAGAATGCAGCTGTCACACCCGTAAATAACCGTACTGTGTGTGAACATAACCGTATTAAGGACTTACAGGACTGACAACTGTATTCTGCTGCTGTGTGAACATGACCGAGGAAACAGCTCAACATTCTTTCGTTACCAGTTCTAAAGTGACGTTTTCTAAATTAGCACCGGAGGCTTGGGCTCAGCTGTTTAACTGTAAACTTGAGATTGAATCCATGGTGGAAGAAAGCAATTTGCACAAAAGAGGGTTTTTTTTAAAGGCACTATGTTGTTGTTTCTCATGTATTTAGAAAGGGACTTCAGTACAACAACAATATAAAAGTCAAATTAACTAATTAACTATATCATGATTTTTTTAATATATGGACCATTCTACAGAATTGGTCCAAAGTCAGAGTTGGAAACGTCTTGAAAAAAATGTCTTTTTCCAAAAAATTGGTATGTATGCAAACTGTATAATATCCAAGGTACACATTTCTAGTAATTGTGCAGTTAATTCTCATATTGTATTTTCAGAACGTTTTAAAATATTTGTCTTCTCCCCAAATTTGTCACTACCGTAACACAGTAATATATAATTTAATAAGAAGGGTTATATTAATCTATTAAGATTTTGCTTACATCTTCCTTGGAAATATATATATTTTTCTATTTTATTCAAATCTTTTCAGAGATAAATCAATAACAATGACATTTTTAACAATACTTCAAGTGTGATTTAAGCGATTTGTTAAATCATTTCTTTGTAAAAAGCAAAAAGTTGATCATAGTGATTTTAAAGTTAAGAATTTATTACTTTGAATATACATTGAACCAAAAACTATCATAACATCTTAGTTGATAATTCAGTATTACTCAGTATTTTTGTTAAAACATCCCATGTTTCGGTTGTGACAGTAATGTTTTGGTAGCAACCACATCACATTACAGAATTTTAACTTTGCATACTAAAACACTACTAAAACATGCTAAAATACAAAACAATTGCATAACTGTACTGAAATTGTGCTTGAAAATTACGTGTTCCCTTTTGATTTAAACCAATTATGATTATGTAACAGACTTTTTTTTTTAAATACTGTGCCCTAATGGATTATGTACAATGTAACTAAGAATGTATATTAAAGTAAATACATGTTGACTTTAAACCCTTGTAAACTCCATGGGGTGACTGCCACCACAGCACAGATCTGGCTCTATTAAATCACAGAATCAAAGTGGTGCACTGCTTTCATTAGAGGCTCTTCCAGGGCTCTGACTCTGCCTACATGGTGCCGAAACCATCTGAGCAGAGCTAGTTTTCCCCTCCCCTCTGCAGAGCCCTTCTTTATGTAGAGCAGAGCTCCCAGGGCCAGGGCATTCCACTGGGCTGCTCCAGACCGCAGTTAAGCAGCTCCGTCTGGAGTACGTGACGGCATGCAGAGCCGCCCAAGTCCCTGCAAACCCTCTGCTCTCACTTAACAGTGCAGTCACAGAAATCATTAACACATTTCAGTGAGATGTGAACAGAGAGAGTGCGAGGAAATCCACACACCTGAGCTGCAAATCTTCTGTATAGTGACAGCAGGACCAATTGTCCTTTCTGACCACATCCACAAAGTTTCTTTCAGAAGTATGGCTCTTGAGATTTACTCATGATTGCTGGCCAAAATGTACTACACGCTAGTATGCTTTGCATTCTTAGGGTCAACCAAGGTGACCAGATTTCTGAAATGGAAACCAGTAAGATTTCTCAGTTCAGTGGTCAAAAAAATAATACTGAAGTCTCAGATGTTATTGTCTATGAATAAAAAAAACTAAGACTACGTTTGCTTTTTAATTGTTATCGGTTTAATTAGGTCAAAATGATTTAATATAATTAACCAAAACCACAAGTCAAAAAACAATGGTTTAACCATGTTTTTCACTGTGTTATTGGCATTTTTACATTTTGTGAATATAATGTATACTGGAATTATCCACCTTATTTTTCCCTTAAGAGCAGGCGTGGCCATTTGTAAATTTTATGGATCTGGCTTCCGGTCTCATCCGCGTCCAGCTATTTTTAGCTGTACAAAACAGATTATTTTGCTGCTTGATATAAAAAAAAAAATACAAACCAAATTATTTTACAGTATTATCCCAATTATAAACACTCCAGTTTGTAGTGCAAACAGTTTTACCGTGCATGTTGATATTCGTCTCATTATTTCCCTATAGCGGCTAATGAACCGGAAGTCTCGCCCATAGGCTTACTTACGCGTTGAAGAGTAAGGTAGATAACCTCTTTTAATTTTCAAATGCTATTTTGTGTTTGTGCTTTTTGAAATGCATCTTTACTGTCCCTAACTAGGCTTGTTTGCATTTTAGGATCATTTTAAACACAACTTAGGCAAATGTAGTTGTTTTAGGTGTAATTGTTCAGTTCGTTTATTTTCAGGTAAGATGTGTGTGTGCTTAGAAACTGCAGTGTGACGGCTGAAATGAGTTCAAAACAATTCCGTCCCTGCAGGGCTTGTTATATAGTGCATACAAACAATATTACTATAATGTAACATGAATGGTTAATGTGTGAATACCTTAAAAACAACAACGGTGTCTCTAGATTATAATAGCGCTCTTCCCTCGTCGTCAGGTAAAGTTCTTCCTGAATAAAATAGCCGCGCACGACTATTCACCGTAGCTCGCAGCGCCCTCTGTTGATGAAAATAACTACTACATGATTACTCAGGTGACCAGCATGGTGATCCGGCTATTTGCGGGGTGTTCTGTAAAACGGGAGCAGCTTCACTCAGAACACCAAACACTGGGTCTGTCTTCAGAAAGCCGTAACCACGTCGGGGCGCTGTAGCCTTGTAGCGTCTTCTCATTCAGGTGAATTACTATTGTGGCGGAGCAACAGTTTGAAGAGACTAAACGAGTTCTAAACTAGTTAAATTATGTTTACAACAGCTTACCTGAATAACACATCCGTTTTACGGATCAGAAATTAACTCGAACAGCTTGCAATTCTTTGTTATCGCCAGACCAAGAGAGCACGTGACGGTGGCAGTGCATATCCACTTTTTTCTTCCCGTAAAAGTAAGCGCGGCCATTTTTAAATTTCATGGGTGCGGCTTCCGGTCTCATCTGCATCCAGCTATTTTTAGCTGTACAAAACAGCTGGTTTTGCTGCTTGATATTGCAAATTGGTGTGTCTTACTATATTATTTTAATATATTATCTGAATTATGAGCACACTGGTTTGTAGTGCAAACAGTTTTACCATTTACTTCATGTTATTATTCTTCTCATTATTTCCCTATAGTGGATAATGAACCAGAATTCTCACCCATAATTCCATGTTGACTGTTTGCATATTGCAAGTTTTTGGTGTGAATGGTGAGCTCTCAATTAAATAAGCATGATTCTTACATTTTTCTTTTGAAAGTCGTAAGCTTGAACAAAAAAAACTAAAATAAACTCTTTAAAAATCTATTATATATTACATATCTGTAAAATATGTAAGTATTCGACGCGCATTCACGAGAATTTCACAATGGTGGTATCTACTGCTGTGAATGCGCAGCTAAGACTGACACAGAATTGTTGAATAAAGTAGTTATTTTTGTTTTCTTTGCACACAGAAGGTATTCTCGTAGCTTTAGAAAATTAAGGTTAAACCATTGATGTCACATGGACTATTTTATGGATGTCCTTACTACCTTTCTGAGCTGTAAACGTGGTATTTGCTTTGCTGTCTATGCAGGGTCAGAAAGCTTTTGGATTTCATCAAAAATATTTGTGTTTTGAAGATGAATGAAGGTCTTACGAGTTTGGAACGACGTGAGGGTGAGTAAATAATGACCGAACTATCCCTTGAAAAGAGCTATTTCTATCTTATTTATCCCATATTTGGTTTCCTTGGTATAAATTAATGTATTTAGGTTTATTCAACAATATTAAATATTTTTGATGTAAAACCAATTTAGATGTTACTATTTTAAGTTACCGTTGTTTCACTGTGTGAACGATTCAATAAGTGAAAAAACATCTTATAGGATTTTATATGCGTTCTTCCCCTCTTTATAAATCATTCCTACACCCCTGAATGTTGTCATAACCACAGGAAGAAGTAGGCGAGAATGTTTATTGTGTAAACAAAGCCCACTATTGTGATCGCACGATATTACATCAGAAAATTCTGACTGCCAAGAAACTGCTGTTTTTGGGTTGGGTGTTGAGTTGGTATTAACACAACATTATTTTGGCTCTCAAACAGATTTACATTTCTCACAGCTCTCTTTTTTTGCCAAGTTGTGCAGTTAGCCCAAAAACCCACAACAGCTTCACATCTGCCATGGTTTTAAAGTGAAACGCACATTATTTTTCAGAGCATGCTGCTCTACAGGAAGAGAAAAGAGATGTGTGTATTATTATAAGTAAATCAAAAGAATGAATCAACAACAAGAGCATAATCAGACCCAGCGGCTCCAGATTTGACTGTTTGGGTTAATGGTGCAGAAAAGGCTTTTCAGATCTTGTTTTCATTGTAATACTGCACCATAAAATACTACTTCTTTGCTCACACAAAGTATTATTTATTTTTTAAAAAATACAAAGATACCTATAAATCAATATTTCATTATTAAAAAGGACAAACATAAGTGATAGATAACATGACATAACATGAATGTTATTAATATGAAAAGCATCTCAGCACAGAAACCATCAAGTCTCACCCTGAACTCAACACTAACATACAGAATGGTGGAGTAAACCAGCAAAGCACAAACCTGAGCGTTCAAAGTAAAGGCACCAGAGAGTTTTCCTCTCATATAACTCACAAAAACATAACATTGCTTTTAGGTTGCATTGTTGGTTAAAGTGCAAACCAAGCACCAACACATTTTGTCAAGGAGAATCATTTGCTCAGGCAACTTGACTGTATATATCTGTATATTTCTAAATATACAACTCCCTCGTGCAGCCCATTTAGTGGTTTTCCTCTCTGGAAACCATAAAACACCTCACAGTGTTATGTTGCCCCTTGACAAGCCACGGGATAAAAGCTGAATCTTCCATCCGGCTTCGATGTTGACTACTGTTCAAACGGCAGAAGCGCTGAAATATAAATACAAAAGCACGACTGAATCGCATGCACATTGCTTTCTCTGGCACTACGATACGTTCCGCTCAAATGGGGGACTGTCATTCACGAGGCCGCAGAAGTGTTCGCGAAATGTCCGTTTCTTTGATACAAACCACAGCTGAAACCACGCCGGCCCAAAACACTAACGATGAAAATGTTCAGCATGAATGTGTCCTGGAGAAAACCAAGTGTGTTTTGACACTACAAAGAGGATAGTACAAAGCATAAACTTCACATGAATACTGGAGGAAACATCTGTCTTGAGCAGAAAATGTTCTGAGGTGGCGGAACATCTCAAGCTGTTGAAACAGAATTTGTAAGTGAAACATTATGTTGAATAAAAACCTTATTATTTCCAATCCCGCTCTTCAAAGTCTTAGTGCAAGGCGTTCGAAAATGAGTCGGTTGACGCAATTCCTCTGTGATTTTTAGTGTCTCTTTCACTTTCATGGAGGCGTGAGGAACATATTCAAGAATTCAGACCACTGAAACTCCTTGAGAGGGGGCGGTGAGGGCGCTGATGATGTCTGGCCGTTCAATGCGTGCCAGAGCGGAGCAGAGCAGGCCCAACGTGGAGCCTTCCTGTTGGGCCCAATCAGTCAAGAGGGTGTGGATGGGGTCCTGGCCCCGCCCGAAGACGTCCACGCGGTCCTGCTCGTAACCGAGTGCGGCCGCCAGCTGCCTCCAGCTACGGCTGCCCCCCTCGGCGAGAAGACCCTCTACCTCCTCCTGCCTGTGAGGAGGCAGGTTCACATAAAGTCGCGTGTCCTGTTTGCTGTCTCGTTTACTACCTGTCGAGAGAATGAGAAAGGGAACAAATAATTACTAATCAGCAACCAGTGTAGTTTAATTCACTCCTTAATTAACTCTTTTGATCCAATTCTTTTTGTGAATCAAAACATACAGTGTAACCAATGTAGTCAGATTCCTAAAATGAATGACTTATGAACCAATTCTTTTTAGTGAATCAAAAACATAATGTGACCAGTGTAATCTTTTGGTGAACCAAACAACATACAGCACAACTAATATAACCTGTATACCCAAAAGGAAATTAGTCTTATGTGACAGTTCTTTTAATGAATAATAATAATAATAAAAAAACTACGAATAGAACAAATGACTGTTATGAGCCAATTCTTTAAATTAACAGTTTAAAAAGACGAATGAATAATACAAATTACTCTTATGAGGTGCTTCTTTAAACAATTAGTTCAAGAAGACGAATAAGTAGAATAAATGAGGCAGGTTTTTTAATGAACAGTTCAAGAAGACAAATGAAAAGTTCAAATGACTCATACGATGTTTTCCTTTAATGAACAGTTCAAAAAGGTGAATGAATAGTACAGATTACTCTTACGATTCAATACTTTTGATGAACAGTTCAAAAAGATGAATTATAGAACAAGTGACTCTTAGGAGCCAGTTCTTTTAATGAACAGTTCAAAAAGACTACTTAATAACACAAATAACTCTCATGAGTAACTTCTTTTAACAATCAGTTCAAATAGATGAATAAATAGAACAAATTAATCTTATGAGCCAGTTTTTTAATGAACAGCTAAAAAAAAGATGAATAAACAGTAAATACTACTCTTATGAGTCGTTTCTTTTAATGAACAGTTAATAAAGACAAATGAATAGTACAAATGACTCTTATGAGCCTTTTTTTAAATTAACAGTTTAATTACTCTTATGAGGTGGTTCTTTAAACAATTACTTCAAGAAGACGAATAAGTAGAACAAATGGCTCTTATGAGGCAGGTTTTTAAATGAACAGTTTAAGAAGACAAATGAAAAGTTCAAGTGACTCATACGAGCCTTTCCTTTTATGAACAGTTCAAAAAGGTGAATGAATAGTACAGATAACTCTTACGATTCAATACTTTTGATGAACAGTTCAAAAAGATGAATTATAGAACAAGTGACTCTTAGGTGCCAGTTCTTTTAATGAACAGTTCAAAAAGATGAATAAATTAATCTTATGAGGCAGTTTTTTAATGAAGAGCTAAAAAAGATGAATAAATAGTAAAAATTACTCTAATGAGTCGGTTCTTTTAATGAACAGTTAATAAAGATGAATGAATAGTACAAATGACTCGTATGAGCCTTTATTTTAATGAACAGTTCAAACAGATAAATGAACTGTGCAAATTACTTTTAAGAGACGATTTTTAAATAAACAGTTTAAAAAGATAAATAAATAGTACAAATGACTCGGATCAGCCTTTCTTTTAATGAACGTTTCAAAAAGATGAAAGAACAGCACAAATTACTTTTATGAGTCAACTCTTAGGAGCTAGTTTTTGAATGAACAGTTCAAAAAGTCAAATTAATAATACAAATTACTCTCATGGGCTGATTCCTTTAACAGTTAAAAAAGACAGATAAATAGAGCAAATGATTCTTACGAGGTAGTTTTTTAATGAACAACTAAAAAAGATGAATAGTAAAAATTACACTTATGAGTCAGCTCTTTCAATGAACAGTTCAAAAAGATGAATGAACAGTACAAATGACTCTTATGAGCTTGTTCCTTAAATGAACAGTTTAAAAAGGCAAATGAATAGTACAGATTATGCCTATGAGTTAGTTGTTTAAATGAACGGTTAAAAAAGACGAATAGAACAAATGGCTCATACGAGCTAGTTCTTTAAACGAATTATTTAGATGAATAAATAGTAAAAATTATGATCAGGACATCTGTATGGATTCCCAACCCTATCTCTGTTTAAACCATTCTCTCATACCTTTGCTAGGCTGGCTTTCCTGAAGGCTGTGAGAGTCCAGGAACACGCCACTGTCGCTGTGTAACTTTTCTCCTTCCCCGACATTATTCAGCTCGCCGACACGTGCTTTCACCAGAGCCTGCTTCTGCTGACATGACTTCCAGCTGGACACACACCAAATCACACATTTATCATCATGTAAAAAAACAACACTTCACAGACACATTTTAGCATCCTTATCTTAACATACTGTATACAAGCAGAATAAATTTGTCAGTAAATCATATGTAAAACCTCATAAAGCGTATTTTTCTTTTTTAAATTGCTGCACGGTCTCACCATTTGTAGGCGACGTAGAGTAGGAGGCCGAGCACCACTGCAGCCAGTACAGATACGTAGACCAGGATGTTGTTGTTGTTGCCCCCTTGGTCCTGTGGAGTGAGTCGAGGGGATCCGGACCCTGGTGCCGGGCTGCTCCTGTTCTCGGTTTCATTATCATTTACAGTCGGCCATCGGGGGTATTCACGCGGAACATCAGAACCAGCTGAACGGGACAGGATGTTGAGGTCTTTTACTGCCAAAAAAAAAAAAAAAGTTACAGAATTGGTCATTATGAACTGCCTTTATAAAAATTAAACCTTTGAACTATATCTATCTATCCATCTATCTATTAGGGGTGTAACGATACATGTATTCGTACCGAACCGTCACGGTACGGGCATCTCGGTTCAGTGCATGAGGCCTTACAACGAATACAGGCAATTCACCCTCAATCCAGAAGGGGGCGCCCGCAGTAATGTAACCGCTGGCAGAAGAACTGCGAATGCCAGGAGTTGCGAAACAAAAAACAAATAGGATGTCGCTTTCTGCCATTTGAGTTTCCTTTCTGTCACAAAACTGAACTGAAACTCAGCAAATATAGGCTATGTTACGTGT
>JAHKKF010526319.1:0-10709 GCA_019740295.1 Labeo calbasu
CATTTTGCTGAACGAGACTCAAAGGTCCGAGTCAGTAAAATGATCCGAACTTCCCATCACTACTACAAATCACGTCTAAGTTCATCGTCTGTGTACTCCGGCTAAAAAAGGTAGAGTACGGCAAAAAACTCCATGTTATTTTCTCCTACAACTTCAGAATCGTCCGACACGTTGTACCTTTTTGTTTGTAAACAGCGTTTGACTTACTTGCACTTTATTAGTCTTTGCACGTTCACTTTGTAAACACTGGGTCTCTAGATCTGCCTACGTTCCACGTGACCTTTCGACATGATTCAATAGTACGGCGTGAATGCGCATGCCAGAACCTGTGCTACACGAGCTTTTGTGCTTAAAAAGTACACAAATTTCTATTTTTCGAAAAAATTGATTGATCGTTTTGCTAGATAAGACCCTTCTTCCTCGGCTGGGATCGTTTAGAGTCCTTTGAAGCTGCATTTAAACTACATTTAGGAAGTTCAAAATCAGGGGCACAATTGAAGTCTATTTTATGAAGACAAATCCTGAAATGCTTTCCTCAAAAACCATCATTTCTTTACGACTGAAGACAGAAAGACATGAACATCTTGGATGGCAAGGGGGTGAGTAAATTATTTGTAAATTGTTGTTTTGGAAATGGACTTCTCCTTTAACACTGTTGCTGCACTGGTACAGTGATCTCTCCCCCTCCCCAGAATGCAATTTTGATGAAGGGGAGTGCCAGCGGTTAGTTTTGATTAGCAATTTGGCTGATTTTATTTCGCAGACCTGTCAACCCTGTTTCCGGGTCAGCACGTCTACCTTGGGTTGTTTTGCCAAATTTATACATTTATAAAAAATAATATTATTGTATGATATAAATGCAGATATTAGATATGGGGCATTTTTAAAAGATGATGTAAGCTGGTTGCCCAAGAAAAATCAGATATAGTCAACAAATCGAAATTGGAAATGCACTGTAAATGTGGCCAGATGAAGTGAATCTGCCTTTTTTTATTCAGGCCATCTGCTGGTTGTGTTTAGACCAATTACATAAAAAATACATAAATATGATTTTGTCTCATCTCTGAAATTTCGCTAAAATTTGTTTGTCAAAACTTGTATTATGTAAACTGTAAAGTTGACGGTAGCAAACATCAACTTCACAGGATGTTATAGACAGTGATGTTGTTTTAAATCAACATTGCTACCTGAACAACATGCAGTCTTATTCTATCATTAGTAACTGTTGTTTTCACAAACTGCTGATTCCAAGAAATCTTTTAAAAGAATTTTAAGAGTAGGGTACAACAGGGCTAAAGGCGCCCTTGATGTTATTTTCCTCTAAACCACTAGATGGCACAAAAACATGGCGTAGCACTTTCTAAAACATTCCCTTTTCAAGATGCACATGTAAATTTGTCAGATCCTTGACGCGATCAAGGGCAGCAGCTCATAGTTGATTCTGTGCTTACTTGATCTAATATTTGATGTTTTTTGAAATGTTGTAGATTTAAGGAGCAAATGAGAATCGCTAAAATGGATGCATATATTTTGAGACAAATGTCTTCTTAATGATTTTCCGTTTTTTTGTTTAAGATAATTAAAGCAACAGTTTTTAAATAATGAAAGAATATGTAAACGTATGGTTTTTGGGGTAAAAAGCACCCCTGCTGTTGGGGCTAAAAGGCACAATAATTTACATGATACTTAATAGATGGCTGACTTTTTGACAATTTGTTGACATCACATTGTTAGATTCAGATGGTAAATATCGTATATTATGTTGTGTGTCCATCTTAGAGATAATGGGATCTCCTTTAATGCTTTCAGAATCTTTACTTTTTAAAATGATTTTGTTTCTGTATTTAAAAAAAAACTGATATTAACATATTTTAATGAAAATATATTTATTGAACAGAAATTATTTTATTTTTTAAAATAAGCAAAAAATAGTACAAACTTTGCTAATGTAATTGTTTTGAACAAGTATTAACTTGTGTTGATCTCATCCACACTGTTGAAATTTGCAGGTATGTTAGGGTGACCAGGCATGCTATTTCCTGGGGACATGTTCAGCACACTGCACAAAATAACCAGGCCTGCGTCCCAATGTGCATACTATCCTTTCTAAATTCTATGTGATAGTAGCAATTTTCAATACTATTTAGGGCAGATAGGGTGGATGAAGCTGTGTGTTAAACATGTTAGATTAACGTGCGTTTGAGCGAACCTCAGTGTCTTGGTCTTTGCTGTTCCAGTGAGGGTTGAGATGGCCGACGCGAGCGCTGAGGGTGGTGGTGATGGAGTAACGCGCCTCTCCGTCACACTGACTGATCCCGTTATCCACTGCGTCCACTTCCTCCACAAAGTTCTCATACATCTGTAACAGAGAATGTCAGGCACCAGACACTGGAGCATCTGTGTTCTGGTGAAAAGCATTTAGCATAAACTGACCTTATTATAAAGGACTTCCAGCTGAGCGTCGTCCTGCTTCAGCTGCGTCAGCTGGGCAAGAACTTGTCTGCCAAAATGAAGGTAAATCAAACCCGCTGAGCTCAACTTCGTCACCCATGGCTTCTCTGAACACAAGCTATGGAAACTTTCCACAAAAGATCTGTCGAAAGAAACACATTCAGATTTACACATAATTCTATTCAAGACAACCAAGCGCTGAGTAAAGGATCTGTACCTCTGATGATGATCGTAGCGCTTCTGAGTGGGATTGTATTCTCCTCCAACATCGACCACAACATCACATTCAGCCAGGACAGACGCGTCTCTGCTGCGGATGATCTCAGCATCCTAATGAAGGACAAAGTCTGATCATTCATCCTGCACAAAACTAACTTCTGCTCTCTAGAAACACTCACTATCACAGCTCCTACAGTAAACAACACAATAACTTCACAAATCAGTCTCACAGGCATACATATACAGCTGCTTCAATACAGGAGGTTTGTCCATTTATGTGTAAGTTAGTACACTGTGAAAATGTAAAGATGAGACTGATCATGTTGGGATTCATGATGCTGATGAAGAATCCGGTATATCATCTAACTCATGCTTTATTTAATGATGTAACTTCAGCAATACATGAGCAGAAGCGAAGTAATGTTAAAAGACTTTGAATGAGTGATGTTGGGTGAAGTGGTTTTTAATGTCGTGCACCTTGTATTCTGGCAGCTGTCGCAGAAGAAAACACGCCAGAACTTCGTCACAGTGAAAAGTGCCGTTATGTGTCCCGATCCTCATCTTCATCAGATTAACTTTACTTAGAAACACTTGACTGACGGCGCTTCCCACAGACTGGCGGATCGCATGCATGAACGAACTTCTTCTTCCTCCTCCTGTAGGCTTTTTTAGCGGTTGGCGAAGCAGCATTACCGCCATCAACTGGACAGGAGTGTAAAGCGTCGAAATGGGAAAATTATCTTTATTACTTATCCAACATGTTATTTAAATAATTTCACTGATAAACACTACCAGCCGAAAGTTTTTGAACAGTAATATTTTTAATCTTTTTAAAGAAGTCTCTTCTGCTCACCAAGTCTGCATTTATTTCATCCAAAGTACAGCAGAAACAGTGCGATTTTGAAATATTTTTAGTATTTAACACAACTGTTTTCTATTTGAATATATTTTAGAATGTAATTCATTACTGTGATTTCAAAGTTGAATTTTTAGCGTCATTACTCCAGTCACGTGATCCTTCAGAAATCGATATTCTGATTTGCTGCGCAAAAACATGTATTATTATTATTATTATTGTTGTTGTTGTTGTTAAAGACAACTGAGTAGATTTTTTCAGATTTCTTTGATGAATAGAGTTCTGAAGATTTCTATTTATCTGAAATAGAAATCTTTCGTAACATTATAAATGTCTTTATCATCATCACTTTCGATCAATTTAAAGCATCCTTTATAATTGAAAAAATGATAATAATATGACAATGATAATAATAATTATACAGACTCCAAGCTTTTGAATGGTATAGTGTATAATTTTACACAAGTATTTTATTTCGGACAGCTGCTTATCTTTGGATCTTCAAATATTGATGATGATAATAATAACAATAATAATTATTATTATTAGTAGTAGTAGTAGTAGTAGTTAATAATAGTTTCTTGAACAGCAGATCAGCATATTAGAATAATTTCTGAAGGATCATGTGATATTGAAGACTGGAGAAATGATGCTGAAAATTTAGCTTTGATCACAGGAATAAATTACATTTCAAAATATATTCAAATGGAAAAGAGTTATTTTAAATACTGTTTTTGCTTTACTTTGGAACAAACACACGCAGGCTTGGTGAGCAGAAGAGACTTACTTACTTAAAAAATATATGAAAAATCTTACTGTTCAAAAACTTTTGACTGGTAGTGTATCAATACACTGTAATGAGAGATTTTAATGCAAGTTAAACTGACAACACCAATTGCTGAGTTGTGCAAATCTAATTAATTGTTGACAAAAAGTAATTGCATTCTGTTATTTTAAAAATAAAACATCAATTTAGCTCAAAATAATGAATAAAATAGGTAAGCATTCTGAATTTTTTCTTAATCTTTTATTATTTGAAAAAACACCAGTGCTTTATTATTAGCCAAAAGAAACCATACAACTGAGTTTGATATCTCAGCATTGGAGCGTGATCACAGTTTGATTAAATCTGAAATTCATCACTTAACTTGTACATATTACTTATGGTTACATTAATTAGAGGATGTATTTTCGCTGCATGATGTTTACTGCTTAGGGGAAAAAAGTACAGCATAATATACAAGAAAACATGAAACTACATGTGTTGTTTGTCTTCATTTGTTAAAAAATAAATGTAGTCAGGCAAAAGCATACTTTTTAGTTAGCTTTTTAATTACATTTTGAATCAGTCTGAATCAACAAAATTAAGAGATGAAGAAACACTTTAGTCTTATAGTAAGTATTTTTCCCTTGTAAATGTAATTGATAAAGAGAAGCATTCAGACACACAAAAACACATAAATATACTTAAGTGCTATACGTTACTGCATTTGATTATCCATTTTATTGCTGTTGGGCTTTATTTGCCCTGAAACGTGTGAAACTAGACACTGTATTTTCCACTGACAAGTGAAAAACAGGTTTTATTAGTGCATGTACGAGGTTCAGGTGCTGATCTTCAGTCAGAATCACTGCTGCTGCTACTGCTGCTTGATGAATGCTGCAAAGCAACAAGATACAAAGCATTTCAGACAGTGAACCATTCAATATCACTGTAACCAGACAAGCTCTCCACCATTCATGAGAATGAGGACGTTTCAACACACTGACTGACTATTTGAATCATGAGGTAAGGTATATGATGTTTTATGCATTACTCATTTAAGACACTGATGCTGCTATTGTTATGACATTGTCAATCATGGCAATTTTAGGAATAACTTGAAATAACATGAAAGATATATTAGCCTGAATTCTTGGAAAGCTCCTGTTAATCATCAGTGAAGTGCAGTACACAATGATTGGCTTATTTACATATTGCTTATAATGAGAGTATTCGTGACTAACTGAAAACTGATTGGCCGTTGGGTTAATGTGCTCAACAGACATGTCTCTGATTGGCTACAATGCTTAGCACAGCAAAAACAAACTGTACACTCTAAAAAAAATGCTGGGTTATTTTTTTAACCCAAATGCTGGGTTCAGCTCTTTTATTGGGTTGTTTTTAATATATTTTACCCAGGTGCTAGGTAGTTTTTCTGTAACCAAGTTGCTAAGTCATTTTTAACGCTAGGTTATTTTTTTCTACCCAACCTCTGGGTTAAGCCTGTCTCTGACGAAACAACCCAGCTGCTGAGGCTTTCTGAGTCCTCTACAGAAGAGAGCAGTTCTCAGCACCTCCGATTTGGTGCACTTCTTTGGAGAAATATAGGTTCGTGTACGTTTAATTTCATTTATAAAGACTTTACTGTGTTGTAAATTGCATTATTTTGCACAACGCAACATAAGAGCGAGATGTCAGTCAGTTCTGTCAGCAGCGGTCACTTCGTATGATGGAAACGCCTTTTGCCTTGCATAAAATAAATGGATATTGTTCGTTATAGCATTGAGTTTAACATAATTTGATGTTAAAATATTTTCTCTAACGTCAGTACTGTTTGTTTATCAGCAAGTTTTGGAGTCAGTCACGGCATTTTTCAGCTACGAGTGAAACGCGAGGCCACGGTCTGAAGTTCGCAGTTACCCTGGCGAACAGCTGCCTTTCACCTCTTTCCCGGTTCAGAATTCAGCGACACACCGGCACAAGAATTAGCGCTACTTTATTAAAAAGTGATTACAGAGAACGGTTGAATATACTAAAATTAAAATGATACTAATGTTACATTTTTATATCTAACATGCTTGTTAAACGAGTTTAAATGTATGTAATATTGTAAACTATGCTGTATTCACCCATATAAATTCAATTTGTCTTGTATTTTGTCCATGTGTTGTCTTTTGATTATTGCTGTTGCCTCTAGTAATTCTGTGTTTTTTATAAGTTCCAGTCCATTTTAAACCAGCAATATAATAATTTTTAAACAACAGTTGACTTAAATAAATTAATCCAGTGGTAAAAACTTTTAACCCAACCAGCTGGGTCAAAATAACCCAGCATGTGTTCTGTCCAATATTTACCCAGTGCTGGGTTGCCAAATAACCCAAGTTGGGTTGTTTTTAACCCAGCATTTTTTAGAGTGTAGATAGCAGGAGTAAATAGTGCTGTCATGATTACTTTAACGTGGCACCTGTATTCATAATTATCATTTACAACGAAATCACGCATGAGCTCATCTGTGCAACATTTAAACTCACTCGTATTCACTGCACATTTAGCCTCTTACCTTGCCATGTTTATGTTCCTTGTGAGCTTTATGAGCTTTCTTAACCTTCTTCATCTTTTTGTGTTTCTTATGACCAGGTACATGCATTCCAGCTGGGTGACCTCCATACTGCGGGACGGGGCACGGATGTCCTGCTCCAGGATACGGAGCGTGTGGTCCAGGCATAGCCGGAGGAAACGGGTGCTGATTTGGTGTGGTGTAAGGAATGGTTGTGGGGTGGTTCATGCCAGGTGGATAGACAGGGTTCGTTCCGGGTGGACAGGATGGGATGGGCATGCCTGGATATGCAGGGTTTGGAGCTGAAGGATAGGCAGGATTGGGCGGCTGAGCGGCTGGAGGTCCTGCATATGGAGGTCCTGTGAGATAAAAAATGGTGTGTAACTACACACAGTGCAATAAAATATCCTCACTGATTACACACCAATCAGAAAAAAGTTGTTTTTGTTTGTTTGTTAATTTTTAACTTTTAAAACAGATGGAGCAGATCTAATACAGAAGGACAGAGCGTTCCACAGTCTGAGGGCAGCTACCGAAAAGGTACCGTCTCCTCTATATATCAACTCTGACTTCGATTTAACTGGTAAATGGATTACCCTACATATCAGTAATGACTTTGTGTACCACTGTGCAAGTAACATACAGCATTTTTCTTGGTATTTAAATTATTTTTCATTATGAATTCTTGGTCTTCAGCAGATAAGTGAATGTTGCCATGTTTCCATGCTTCATGCAACAGCCTGTTTGCTGTAAATGTCACATTTTGTGCACTCATGCTTCAGAGCTAATCATAAACTCTGATAGTAAACTCTGACAGAGCGAGTTTTTGTGAGACTGATCGAAACTGGACTGGATTTATTTGGTTTGGAATCTGTTCAACTGGCTTCATGAGAAGCTTCTGACCAGGTTTAGACAAAAACTGATATTTTGAAATACTTCTGAATTTCACTGAGAGATTTGTTTTGTTATTTTAAAAAAATGTTCAGAGTTGTTAATACTGGTGTGTACATATACACAACAAATATATTCAAATGAGAATTACCATCATTACAATGAAGTAGGATACTCATCTCATGCAAACAAAACCAGAAGTGGGAAAGAATATGGAGCATTTTACGACATTGAAGTCATTTATTTATGTCAGATCTGTCCAATGCTGCTCCTGGAAGGCACTATCCTGCATGATTCAGCTCCAATCCCAATCAAACACACAAGCTGAACCAGCTAATAAAGGTCTTCACGTTCACTAGAAACGTCAGGCAAGTGTGTTGAGCCTAAACTCTGCAGGACATTTGCCCTCCAGGAACAGGACTGGACACCGCCGATTGAGGCACAACATAAACATAAATGCTAGGTTGAGAAAGGATTAATGAATGTATTCAGTGAAAACATTAAACCAAAAATCACCTTGATTTGGCCACATGTTTGTCTCGTCCAAACGATCTGCAACAAATAAAATAACAGACTTTATTCATTGATATAAAGTGAACAAACACTAATGTCCACCAAAGATTTACCACTTTCACCCTTCCCACCTCAAACTGGTTATGTGTGCTGAACAGATATTTACTAAAAATATGGTTCATTTATAGCAAAGCCGCTGTTTGCACTACATTCAGCAGTGCCTAAAATATCCAAAGACAAATATGCGGACAAGGTCAGCGCTCAGAAGCAATTAAATCAGCTTTTTGGATTGCAGATATGTCGGACATGTGAGTTGAGACAGTTGAGAGTCAAAAGTAAGTTAAAAAAACAGCATGGGAAAGGTGACTGGAAGTAAAGGTCAAATGATAGGGGATTTTATTGTTACCGTTTACAAAGGTGAGGAAAAAAAGCCTGACTAATCAACTTTTTTTTACCAATATACTGAATGAAAATATTTCTTTATGTCACAAATGTCCAACTGTCTTTGGTGTCACCATGACACATGCTCTTTCCAAGATATAGCGATGGTGTTTTCTGTTTTGCTGTTGTGTTTTCTTATATATGAATTTAATTTGCACTCCAGGACCACCTTATTTTACAGATGAATTGTGATAAGAGGATTCTTGCTAATCTGACTTCTCCACATTTTTTTAAAACAAATGGGAAATAATAATAAAAAAAAAGGCAAATTATTTTTCTAGCCAACTATGATTTTTAAATTCAACATTATTTCTAGTCATTAAACACATTTAAATATTTGTTACTATTTGTTTATTCCTAATCATCTTTAATTTCGATAGTCTCAAAAAATACATTTTTTGCGTTCTTTTCTGAAACTCCATGGAATCCACATCCGGGAACTATCGCACTTCATCGCTGGGAACGCCCTGGACAAACAACAACTCTGTCATACTGCCATACTGCATGTTCTCACTAACAGCTCTTCCTGACTGCTAAAAGCCATAAACTCCTGAACACACAGATCTGATCCCATACAGATAACACAAAAAGTTATGAGGGTCAGATTTGAAAAACAAACGTAAGTTGATTGTCAGTAACGCTAAAACACAAATTCCGTGCACATAAAAGCTGCTAAACAACGAAGGTATGAAATAGCTTATCATTAATAATGTAATAACAAATAATGTCATGTGATAAACCCTGCTTTTAAGTTTTGCGGTAAAGCCGATGGCAATTTCCTAACGACACTTAATGTATTGAGTACTTACAAATAACTTCAACAATAACGCTACTAATAATCACATTTAGACCACATACCTTCTTCCTAGGAAACCTTTCAGGCACTGACTCCCGTTTCCGTATTCCGCGACCACATTGATCACCGTCGTGACGTCATCGCTGCTAGCGGACTCTGACCTGCCTCACCTGCTTTTGATACATTACAAATGTTGATTCATACATCGACAATTATGCATGTCGTTTTATACTGCTGTCTGTAGATAAAGAAGTCAGTCTGTCGTTGTTTTTACATTTAGAGACATTAACTGCGCCCCGGTAAAACCTGATAATAAATCGCCTGGTATAAACCGATTGATAATTGAAGCGACACACCCGGCAGAAGTGGAGATCGGGTTCCGACAGTAGGCTGACGGATCATGTGTTACGGTGTTATTGTGTGGGAGAGTTAGGGACGGTCGGTATTTTGTGTTGTGTGAGGAGAAGTGTGTTTCACTACTGCGTGACAGCCCGTGATCTTCACAAAATATACTGTGGTTCTTAAGGTGTTTATATTATGCTCATCATTTCTGATTTTTTTTCCTGTGTGGTTTTGAATGTAGGCTAACATCCGGGGGTGTAAATGACTAGGCTATATTAAACTGACTACTTGTAGAGGTGAGCGGGGCACAAACTAACGCGGGGTTAATTGTAGCAACCAAATTTATGGTATTTACTAGGTGCCATGGCAACACTATACAGAGAAAAAAGTGCGCCAAAAATTCAAAAACCTTTTGATGATATCGCTGAATATTTATTTTTACCATAATAAACGTACATTTCTGTCTGAAGTAAAAAAAAATCTCAGTTTTTAGTATTCATTTAAAATGATACAAATCTGCTATTATTTTAATCGCCAATCTGTTGTTTATCAGTTTATATAGTTTATTAATGCTTGGCAAGTCAGCAGAAGATACGAACCAGTTTTATATTCCAGTCGCGCTGATGGGGAAAGTTGTAACACTGCTTTACAATCTGCCCCGCTGTTATTAAACAATGCTATTCTACATTAGCCATGTAATTTTCACTATTTACTTTTATGGATTTTAAAAAGAAACCACAAGAAACAGGTGAATAAAGACTCATAATCGTTTAATGTTTCATGTTGAGAAATTATTATTTCAAGAAATGTAAAGCATTTTGGCTCGTTTATGTGCCTTGTGGTTCTATGAGAGCTGTGTTTGGAGGGAGGGGAGTGTTTT
>JAHKKF010526320.1:0-14210 GCA_019740295.1 Labeo calbasu
CCATAACTGTTATGACCCGGAAAAAAACAGAGGTCGGGAAAAGCAAGACAAGACGAGCGTTTGACATTAAAAAGTATATAAATTGTATTTTTTTGAATGAAAATAACCAATCGTTTTGCTAGATAAGACCCTTTTTCCTCGGCTAGGATCGTTTACAACCACATTTGGGATTGTTTGAAGCCACATTTAAACTGCATTTTGGAAGCTTAAACTCGGGGCACCATATCAGTCCATTATATCCTCAAAAAACAATTTCTTTACGACTGAAGAAGGAAAGACATGAACATCTTGGATGACAAGGGGGTGAGTATTATCTGTAAACTGTTGTTCTGGAAGTGGACTTCTCCTTTAACAAACCGAATATTTGAAGTCTAAACAAGTATGTTATTTGACTAAAACAAACTCTTAAATATATAACTATATAAGTATTTATAAAATGATAGTGTATTTGGGTGATTTTGGGTGGAGTAATATAAATGGTGAAACGCTTGTCATCACATTCCTCTCAGCCAATCAGATTCAAGGACCTGAAAGAATTGTTGTTGAAACTAATGTCTAAATCAGGTGTGTTTTAGCGTAGTTGTTTTCATCTTGTCTTTGCTTATCTAGGGACCTAATCAAGAAGTTTCTGGTGATTGATCGGGCAAGAAGGCTTGGAAACATGAAGGTAAGCAAGATGCTGGTGACAGATATTTTGTTGAATGGTTGCGCAAAGTATTTCAGCAGGAATCAGCATCTGGGATATTTCCTTTGAGAACGCTATATGGCCTCTTTATAGTCATCTCAAATTCAAGGCCATGTTGAAAATCTATGAATCATCTAACAGAGTAAACTCTGTTTCTAGGCAACTTTCGCATCTTAATAAAGCTGCACGTGGCAAATAATAAGACCTTGATTGAGTCCTTGATGCGTGATCTTTCTCCCAAAGACCACAGTTGGCCACATATGTTTCCAGTTACGATAAGAAGGCTTCCTATCTGCCTAGAGGGGATGAGATGAGGCTCTGGAGAAACTCCCTGGACATTCAGAGAGTGATTCTGACACCGGGCAACTCTCCCACTATACCTCCTTCTAACCCCCATCAGACGAGGTGGATATTGGGGAAAGAAGTACAGAGAGAGTCATTGTGCAAAATGTTTCTGCATCTCCAGCTATAGTAATTCATACAGTTGCGGTTTAATAGCATTTACTTTTCTAAATTGTCCTTTCAGAGGATTCAGTAACTGGCGCCAGATGAAGTGGCAGCAGTGCGCCAGGCCTGTCATGCGTAACATGATGCATATTGTGACGGTGATGTCATGGGAAGTTTGTGAATGGTTGTGTCTGAGCGTCATTTTCCCATTAGCAACAGTTAATGCCGTTATTATAATTCTCCGCACGTGAGGAATGAGCTCTGCTGAAATGCATATCTCGCTGTTTGTTTGGGGTTTTCCTTAGATTTCCTTTTCGTCATTAAGCAGATTCCGAGTAAGAGGCAGAGATGGAAAGCCTTTTTCTAAAGAAATGTCACTTTGGGTAGACTTCCCAGGCTAGATGCCTCTGTTGTTAATTTAGCACTTTCTTTCTTTGCTTTTTCTCCTCTGACTACATACAATGAGAGTTTAAGACCCAGCAGCCCAATCACAGCTGTGTTTGTACTGTTTCCACAGCAAGGCCAGGTCCTGCTGGCAGCACTCATTCACAAGTGCTGATATCTGTTATTCCACTTAAGTCAATGTGTATCTGTCATGGTCCCACAGTGCAATGCATGGCCCAAATTCTGAGGTTTCTAGAAGACTTTAGTAGGTTAGCACTGTTGCTCCACTTTTCTTTTTCCTCTCTAAGAACTAAAAAAGACAATACAGTTGCTAAACAGACTGCCTGGGGTCAAATGAGGATTAAATCTAACAGCGTTGATAGACATTTTAGGCTGTTCTTCTTGTCACAGTTTTAACTGTGGTGGTTTGCCTCAAAATGTAAGACATCATTCTACGTTTACGTTCATTTAGTTATAGTAATCGATCATAATCTTGTGTATTATTTTTTTGTCGTCTTCCAGAACGGAGCTGATGATGTGAAGAAGCACAGATGGTTTAAGTCAGTAGACTGGGATTCTGTGCCCTGTAGAAAACTCAAGGTAAGCATCGAATAAAGTTTTAGAATGTGTCTTGTTATTAAATATTTATATTATACCACTATTCATTTTGGCCACATAACCATGACAGCACCTCATTAAAGGAATAGTTCACCCAAAAATGAAAATTACCCTATGATTTACTCACCCTCAAGCCATAATATGTGTATCTGACTTTCTACTTGTGGACGAATACAGTCGGAGCTATGTTAAAAAATGTCCTGACTCTTTTAAACTTTGTAATGGCAATGAATGGCTGTTGAGAAGTCCAGTAAAGGCCATGTCTACACTAATTCATTTTCGTTTGAAAACGCACATTTTTCTCTCCATTCTGGCCTTCTGTTCAAAACTGCGACGACGCTTTTATCAAGGAAACGCTCTCCAAAGTGGATAAATTTGAAAACGCTGTTTTCGCGTTGTAGTGTGGACTGTGAAAACAGGCTTTTGTAAACTATGGTGCATGTTTAGTCATGTGACACATTTTGTACCAATAGACATCTATGTTTATACTAGTAGTTGTGCCTGTTATGTGCTTTTCACTTTCACGCTGTTGCTAAAGATATTTACAGTACCATGTACACTCTTCATAGTACAGTCCTAAAAAGATAACATAAAATTTGCCGTCATGACTCCTGAGGCAAAACATGAGGTCAGCTGCTTTTTAGATCAAACATTTCAGTGTGGATGAGAAACTTTTGGCAAACGGGTGAAATGTGGATTTAGAGTGTTTTCAAATGTATCCTGATTAATGTAGATGTAGCCAAAGTGCATCCATCCATTATACAAATAGTCCACACGTCTCCAGGGGTTAAGTGAATCGATGAATTTGTTTAGGAAAATTATCCATATTTAAAACTTAATTAACTGTAATCTCTAGCTTCATCTAACTGTCATACGCATGTTTACGAAAGAGTCGCATTCCAGTGGATGACTTAGGGCGGTGAGAATAAGCTAGTCTCGTGAGAACCAAGTTTTGTTTACAGGAGCAAAGGAAAACCAGTTTCCTCTTGGCTTATCAAAACCCTCTGACATTTTTCTTTACAAATCCTCGTTTTGTACTTCCAATTCGTGACTGGTGTGTTGTTTTGCTTTGTCCACTGCGTTTCCGCATTTTTCATTCTCACCAGAGCTTACGCTACACCTACATCTTACGTCATCCGCTGGAACGCCACTCTCATGTAAATGCACGTACGGCAGTGAGCGGAAGCTATACATTACGGTTTATAAAGCTTAAAAATTTGGATATTTTTCTTACACAAATGCATCAATTCACTTCAGAGGCATGTGGAGTACTTTTTATGATGGATAGATGCTTTTTTTGGACTTCAAAATCTCAACAGCCATTCACTGCCATTATAAAGCTTGGAAAAGTCAGGACATTTTTTAACATGGCTCCAACTGTATTCATCCGAAAGAAGAAAGTCATATACTGTACACCTAGGATGGCTTGAGGGTGAGTAAATCATGAGGTAATTTTCATTATCGGTGAGCTATCCCTTTAAAAAGTGATCCTGTTTTTACTTTATTTACTGTTATATAGCCAGAATTTTTCTCATTGTTTACTGGACATATTACAGTTTCCCAGAAATACTTGGTAGCCAATAATGGAAAGTAAACATTCAGTTTGCGTTTGCTGGATTAAAAAGACAAAAATATTAATTTAACATAATAAAATGCAGAATTTTCAGCAGCCATTACTCCAGTCTTTAGTTTCACATGATCCTTCGGAAATCATTCTAACATGCAAATTCCTTTTTTATAAATGTTGAGGGGGGGAAAAAAACTGTAATGCATTTAGTGTTTTTTTGATGAATACTGTGACTCTTGATCAATTTAATAATTAAAATGATTAATTTCTTTACTCACTGCAAACTTTTGAAGAGTAGTATGTATTTCGCTGTATCTAAATCTTTTTTTAATGCATTTCTCTCATTGCTGTGACAGCCACCGATAGTTCCCAAGGTATCTCACGAGGGCGACACGTCTAACTTTGACACCTATCCAGAGGATGAGTGGAAGAAGGACACACCAGTACCAGCTAAGGATCTGGAAATTTTCAAGAACTTCTGAAAGAATAGTCTTTTAAATGAATAAAAATACAGGACTAGTAGAAGATAATGATTTAGAGCTGACGTTTTTACATAATCATTCAGGGGACGTTAAACGGTCATATTGCATTATTATAATAGGCATGTCTTGCCTGCTTGTCCCTGAGTCCTGCACACTTGAGAAACAGAAACAGACTTCTTCTGATCATCGTTATTGTCATCATAATCACGTTAAAACGTTTACCGAAGAAAACAGTTCATCACTTCAGCAACTTGATTCAACACGTCTCTTATATTATGCAAAAGTAATGTTTTTAAATATCCTTTTAAATAAGCAATATCAAGATTCTGTTCAAGGTTCTTTTTGCTGGATCAAGACGATGTCTTCGCTTATGCCTCAACATGTATGGTCTTGGTTGTGTTATGACTTTATGTCTTGAAAAGCTTGCTGAATTACAACGTTAAGCCTGACAAATTTCTTATCTGGTTATCTGAACTTGCTGTGTTGATCCTTTCCTCCCACATGGTACTGCTATGTAAACTTTGTAACATTAGGCCTGTTTCACACTGCACTCTCGAGCAAAAGGAAACAAAGCAAAAGCGTAACTGCAGCATTGTGCTTATATACCGGCAGCATTTCTCCTGCATAACAACTCCGCCAGTCTAAAAAGAAGTACATAGTCAAAGTAAATAATGCCAGTGCATATTAAAATAGGATTTTTTAAATAATTACGACTACAGAAAAGTATAGTCTGAAATGTAATTTACATGTTATTGCCATATTTACATCCAAAATGTCATTAATCTACAGAACCCAAATTTCAAACTTTAACGATAAACTGTTTTAGTAATTTGAATGTAGTCATATTTCCTAAAAAGAAAGTGCTGCTTGTGTGTGTGTGTGTTTAGATGTTAAGTCAATAGTTCACTCCAATGTTTTAGCTAAATAATGTAACCTGTTAATATTGTACGTAAGCCCGTCAGAAAAAAGGCTTTGGTAAATTCATTTCTAAATACTAATTCATAATGAGGGGAAAAAGACTAAATTATTACTTAAAAAGATAGAATTTTGAGATAAGTCCAGTTTATTTGTTATAATTTCAATTTATATCTCAATTTTGGCTTTGTTGAGATAAAAATAATAATTTGACGGCATAACTTTGGTCAAAATTATAGTCACTTTTTGGTCATATGACATTTTTGACTTTTTTATTTAAAATTTTGGTAACACGTTACAAGATTGATTAGTTAACATTAGCTAACTACATTAGTTAACATGAACTAAGAATGAACAATACTTCTACAGCATTTATTAATCTTAGTTTATGTTAATTTCAGCTTTTACTAATACATTATTAATTTTAAAATACTAAATCATAGTTATGAGGGGGAAGGGCAAATTATTACTTAAAACGTTAGAATTATGAAATAAGTTTGTCGTAATTTCAACTTTCATGTCATAACTATGACTATATCTCAATTTTGACTGAGATAAAAAAAAGTCATCATTTCACACAAGTCGCAATTATGAAATAATTTGACTTGTCATAACTTTATGATAAATCATTTTATTTAGAAGTCAAAATTATATATATATATATATATATATATATATATATAGTTTTTTTTTTTTTTTTTTTTTTTTTTGATTATAATTTAAAATTGAGATTAAAAAGTCATGACTCTCAACTTGAATCATGGCATTTTGGAATTTTTGTCATTTAAAATTTTGGTAACACTTTACAGTAAGATTCATTAGTTAACATTAGTTAACTACAATAGTTAGCATGAACTAAGAATGAACAATACCTCTACAGCATTTATTAATCTTAGTTAATATTAATTTCAGCATTTACTGATGGATTATTTAAATCATAAGTTGTGTTTGTTAACATGAGTTAATGGTCTGTGAACTAACATAAAAAAATGAACGACTATTTTTATTAACTAACATGAACGAACAATGAACGTACATTTATTACACTATTTATTAATCTTTGTTAATGTTAGTTAATAAATTTACTAATGTTAACAAATGACGCCTTATTGTAAAGTGTTACCATTTTTATTTTTTGCTATTTCTTTTTTTTCATTTGTATTTTCATCTCAGTTTCTACTTTTATCTCATCATTTTATTTTGTAACAACTTTTTTGACATTTTATTTCAGAATCATGACTTGTACAAGTAATAATTTAGAATTTTTTATGTCAGAATTTTGTTTACCAAAGCTTCCGTACATATTGACCCCAAATTAAATGAGCACAGGAGTCGTCTGCAGTGTGAAACAGATCGTTTTTGTGTTCTACTGTGCTGCTTTTTAATTATTTTTCTATGTAAACATGCGTTAGCAGACATGTTTGACAATTGCGCTGTCTTGCTTATTTTTGTCTTGTGCATCAGCACTACTTTAAAGCAAGTTTAAAACACTTCAAATAAGTACAACTTATAAAAACATGCCTTCTTTTCCATTCATCAGTGTTGCAGCTCTGCAGTTAGATACTATTGTTCAGCATCTCAAGTTGACCTCAAAAGCGCAGTTTGTGTGAACGGCCCCAAGAATCCAAAGAGCTTTTGAACACATTCCTGCCAGGATGTCAGATTAAGAAACCAGGTGAAGTAGAGGTGCAGTAGCACTTACCTAATCAAACATGACCTCACAAACCTGTAGCTAACTAATAAATTAGCATTAACGCTTGTATTATGAGATGCCTGTTCATATACTTTGGCTGTTGTGCTTTATGATGTTCTATATGTGTTTACTAATTGGTTAAGTACATAAACAGTTTACTAGCCAGGTGTTTTCTAAAGTTGCCTTGCATATGGAGGTGAATTTAGCAAACACAGTTTACATTGCTTTGTAATGCTACTTAATCCACCTGATCTCATGACGAAAATGTACCTGTGAGAACTTTTTCACAAGATGCGAAATACGTTAGGGTACATAGGTACATATCACTGCAGTCTCCAACAGAAATTAACACTGAAGGCGGTAGAACAGTGAGCGCTCGCAATCGTTTTCATACACAGCTCCATATGTTTTGCTAACAGGTGTTGTGCCAAATTTTGACCCCCACCAGATTACTACCCCCTCCTAGTATTGGTAGGTTCAGGTTTGTCATGTAGCCATTTCAACGAGAGGATGTAATTATTTGGGGTTGAAATTGGGCACAACACCTGACATAACAAGCTTGCTCGGTAGCTCAGCCAGCGTGAAATTGGACTGAGGATGCGGAATCCTTGGGTACGAATCCCGTGAAAAAAATCACTCACAATGAAAGAGCTAAGAAGATAAGAGATAAACAAACAAGCTAAAAACGGCATACTTGCGATTTGCGTTTTTACGTCGCATTTGCAATGTTCATACTATCGGGTAACTTTTGGGGGGTAATAATTTGGCAAGGGGTCGAAAATGAGCACAACACCTGACGCAACAAGCTTGCACAGTAGCTCACCCGACAGAATCCTTGGGTACGAATCCTGTGAAAAACATGACTCGCGATGAAAGCTGAAAGATAAAAGATCGAAAAACAAGCTAAAACGGTATGCTTGCGTTTTAGCTTGTCACATTCGTTTTTGGTTCATACTGTCAGGTAGGTTTAGGTGAAATGCAGATGCTACGTTATTTTAACCCTTAAATGCATGGCTGTTTAGTGACCCGGAACTATATATCCAGCACAGATAGGAGGGGTCAAAAATGAGCACAACTCCTGAAAGAACAAGCTTGTTCGGTAGCTCGGCTGGCACGGAATTTAACTTAGGATGCGGAATCATTGGGTATGAATACCGTGAAAAACATGACTCACGATGAAAGAGCTAAAAGATGAAAGATCAAAGAAACAAGCTAAAACAGCACACTTGATATAATTTGGTTTGTCTTTTTACGTCACATTTGCTTTTATTCATACTATGGAGCATGTTTATGTGTAGTGCGTGGTACGTTATTTTAAAACATCACAGAGCGTTAGAGTTATAGCACCACTCTTTTAGCGCCACTCAGGTTTAGTGTTATGTGTGGGGGAGGGGTTAGGATTAGGCAATCATGTAGTGATTTTAATATGAGGGGGTACTAATTTGACAAGGGGTCAAAAATGAGCACAACACCTGATGTAACAAGCTTGTTCAGTAGCTCAGGTGGCACGGAATTAGACTTAGGCTGCGTGTCCACCAAAGTGTGCTGAACTCTGACCGTCTTTTTCGCACTGAACGTTCGGGCGTTTTTTTTCTCAGCGCCAAGAGTTGAAGAATGTTCAACTTTGAGTAAAACACTCTGCTCAGCACTGTCACTTTCTACTCAGCCAACCAATCAGAGCAGAGAAGGGGCGGGACTAATACCAATCACCCAGCTTTTACTTCGACTGAACAACATTGGAGAAGTTAATATTGCTTGTTTTCGAGTATTTATGTCTTTACCAGATGGAAATACCAGACTACCATACTATTGTTATGAAAAATAATGCTTGGAAAAACATTTCAATTTGCGATGAGTCTGCCATTACTTAAGTGGATATTCTGCATCATAACAAACACAGCGGCTCAACGGGAAAACAAACGCTGCGCTCTCAAGCACTCACAGCTGAGCATTTTCAGCTGGCAAAAAACACTTTGGTGGACACGCAGCCTTAGAAAGCGGAATCCTTGGGAAAAATATGACTCACGATGAAAGAGAAGAAAGATGAGAGATCGAAAAACAAGCCAAAATGGCATGCCTGCGATTGCGTTTTTACGTCGCATTCACTTTTGTTCATATCAGGTAGGTTTAGATGTAGTGCAGATGGTACGTTATTTTAAAACGTCAAGGAGCATTAGAGTTATAGCGCGACTCAACGGACATTTCAAAGTCAGACCTGTGGTGACACGTACAAAACCACCGTACCATATGTACATTTATCTGTCACAGGGAAATAAACAAACACGCTTTGAGCGTCGAATATGTGACGAAACATACATGGTGCTACATATTTCACGTCTTGCGAGAAAATTCCCACGGTTACGTTTTCATCAAGAGATCAGGTTGTACTTAAAACATGTTTGGCGTTTAAAAGCCTTGCATAATGGAAAGAGAAGTGACTATGGTGTGAAATGCTTTAGAAATGTAGCTACTGTGTGTATGTTCAAACAAATCTTCCAGTTTTTCTTAACTGCTTTTGTCTGAGGCAGTAATCTGTTATTGTAAAGTGTCTACTGGAAATCATTCATTTGCTATCATTTCTTAAAATGACTGTTCTTTTTAAATAGCAAATGCAGTTTTATACTAAGGAAACCAACTTGCAGATTTCATATGAACTTGACAGCTGTTACCATCTTGAGGGATTTTTTTTATGTTACTGATTGTTTGTTGTTCCCTGTGTGAATATTTTTGCTGTATTCTATTCTACATTTTTAGTGTGTTCTTTTTTACACTTGTTTGAGAAAAAATAGTATTTTATATTGTTTGCAACAGCAAAAAACAACTAAAATGAAGTTCTATGAACTTAAAATTGAGAGGAAGCCAGCACAGGATTTTATACTAGTTTTTAATTTTTTTTTCTCTCTCTCTCTTTCTTCTCTGTACTTTCATTTTAATGACTTCTAAACATTTATGATGTATTTGAGGTGGTACAAGTGCAATGTTACCTGCAACCAAGCTGTTCTAAAAACTTGAGAAAACCTGCACATCCTATATCCATGAAAATAAACTGAACTTTTCATGTGGGCAAAATTATTTGACTAATAGTCCCGTAGCTTGTTGTAACTTTTTCAGTGTACTCTGACCAAACTTGTTGAGATGGGTTGGACTCTCATTTTGATGGCACCAAGCCATACACTCATTCACAACAGCCTCAGGAATCTTTTAAACTACAAGCTTAGTGGAAATTATTAGACCATTTACTTTAAGAGTCTTAATATATTCTCATTTTCCTATATAGCCACCATTAAGTGCTTGCCACAGCTAGTATTTCCCTCAGTTGGTCCCTTTATAGTTTATTTTCCTTAAGTGAAATGATCATTAATGTAAAATGTATATTAAATGTACATCAGTAGCAACAAATTAGCATCACTCCTTCCCTGCAAAAGCAGATGAATGATCTCATCCATTAAGGTGCCTTGAGACTCCTGCATTTTTAAGAAGTTATTTCACTCTCTAACCCCTGTGGTTAGACTTCACCCGTAGTGAAATGTTCAAACATAACTTTCTTTCTTCGCTCTGCTCCTTGTAAAATCTGACTACGGTTTAAACATTTTAATGACGTTTAGTCCTGTCAGACACACCGCTGGGACAGACTAATTTTGCTTAATAGTTCCCTTACGGTCTTCTAAATGCCTGTACGATGGATCTGTCCCCAACCTGATAGGAAATAGTTTTATTGTGTGGTATATGTACCCGCCGCACTTTAGCAGTTCTGCGTAATGTATTTCCACTTGTGACAGGAAAGCAGAAAAACACTCCACTCGTAGGATGTAAATGACATTAGCATTTAACAATGAGATTATGAAGTATTCATCTTTGTGTACACTCATCTGTTTATGTTTAGGTTCCTCAAACCTAACAAATTTTTGAACCATCACCATTTTTGGAAGCTGCGCTGTGAAAAGTTCCAGCTGCTGTTTAATTCTTGGTACTGTCAACTCAACGCTCTTGATGACATTTTTGGCTGAGTCAGAGGAGTTGAATGATGTACTTTAATCTTCTTTTGTCACGTAGACGACTGATTTTGTTCATTTATTGTATCAGAGATGCAAAACCTGATGTTAATTTGTAGCTTGGAGCAAGGAACCTTAAAAGTTGCTGAGTGTACTTAAGTCTACTTCTATAAACCCAACAAACCTACTATTACTCCCTCGTTCACCTACTTGGCCCTCACTTAACCCCTCACCTCCTGGCGTAGACAGGTCGAAACACTCCAAAAAACCTCCATTTAGAAACAGAACTATGGGACGACACCTTGTAATGACTAGTAACCACAGTGATCAGTGCAATTAAATGGCTTTAGGTTCTGATCTAATGAAAAGTCCTGTCATCAGACCACCACCACACCCGCAAAGAGATATTATCATAGAGGAAACCCCACCCGTCTAACAGCTACACCTCTTGTTGCCCTCACATGCTATCAGAGACGAATGGTCTCTCAAGTTGTGTTTGCAAATAGAAAACTAGTTTATTTTGATACCCGAGTTTCCGAGTTTAGCGGGCCATAAACTGAACAAGGCGGTTTAGTGTAGGGACTGCTAAGTTTAAGGGTGCATTTACGCAACATCGGAAAAAACTAATAAAACTTGTGCGTTTCGGCTGTTCGTTTGACACGATTTGTTTTGGAGGCCTGAAAACGTAAACAATTGAAAATGTTGTTTCAAAGGGCAAGTTGTTGTAAACATTATCGTTGAATGCAATTGCAAATTTGTGAAAGCGGTGACATCCTGTTAATGTGTATTATATGTGACCTAGGACCACAAAACCAGTCATAAGTGTAAATTTCTCGAAATTGAGATTTATACATCATCTGAAAGCTGAATAAATAAGCTTTCCATTGACATATGGTTGTTAGGATAGAACAATATTTGGCCGAGATACAACTATTTGAAAATCTGGAATCTGGTGGTGCAAGAAAATCTAAATATTGAGAAAACCACCTTTAAAGTTGTCCAAATTAAGTTCATAGCAATGCATATTACTAATCAACAATTAAGTTTTAATATATTTATGGTAGTAAATGAATAAAATATCTTTGGAACATGATCTTAACTTAATATCCTAATGATTGTTGGCATAAAAGTAAAATCGATAAATTTGACCCATCCAATGTATTTTGGCTACTGCTACAAATATACCTGTGCAACATAAGACTGGTTTTGTGGTCCAGGCTCACATTGGTATTCACCGCTTTACAACTCTGTAAAAAAAAAAGAACTGCATATGTGCGCAGAGGCATAGTCTTTCTTTACAAAGTGATAGCGCCAACTACTGGCCTGATATGCGTCATACCTTTTTAGTCGGGTTTACGGATCCGTGTGAACGAGGATCATTCAACATTGTCATCTGTACACAAAACGCAAAAGAAAACCTTTTCTGTTATTAGTACATTGTTGTGTAAACAGAAACTGCTTTCTCTTGCTATTACAGTTATATATATTTACATTATATCACTAACCATTATATCACTTTATGTACAGTATATTTTATTTATTTTACACAGCAAATCTGCCTTTATTTTACAGCGACTTCTAAATAGCACAGTGGAGATCAAAATCAGAGAACAACCTACAATTTTCTACATTTTAAGGTCACTGTCCTACTTGAATTTATCCTAACGGGAGTAAAAGGGCGGGTTTTTAAGCACATTTCATAATTGTATTCCTGAAGCACAGTATAAAAAAACTTAAATGAAATATTTAAAAAAAAAAAAAAAAACACTGATTAAAGTTAGAGAACACCCACAGATACCTCCAAGTTGTTGGTGTTAATCTGGCACCTGGTGTTAATTTCCTTAATTATATGACAAACCCTATTTAACTGGAAGCATTCTTCCAAATTTCAGTGAGGTTGCCAAATTGCAGACTGCTCTAAGGTGACTTAAGGTGACTGAAGTATTTATTAGATTGTACATAATTTGATCTCCACTGTGTTTATATGGTTGGCAACAAATAGGACGCTACATTTTATTCAAAATCTGTTTGACATTGACTAAAAATCTTAAATACATTTTGGCTTTAAGAAGATTTCCCCAAGCAATGGGCAAAAATGAACCCGATGTTCTACATGATTTCTATTATTTCCGACAAATAGGCAGTGAACACAACAAACTTGTAATTACACCTTCAGAATTGTGAAGTCTGTTATTTAGCATGTTAAGGCAGATTCAGACACCTTGTAAAACATGCCAAACTAATCTTTATATAAAAAACAGAAACGCTCAAGATTGGCAAACTTTGGGTTTTGTTGTGAGAACTTGGATATGGTGGATTACCTTATCATCTAGCTTGACCTTAGAGGTCTTGACTTTATCAGCTGTGTCCGACAAATAAAAATCGCGCATCATAATTTTGACTCAATCCTTTGAAATATTACATTTTTGTAGTAAAAATGTTTGATAATTTTATGTACAGTGGAGATCAAATGTAGGCAGCATGTTAATTAATTGTACTCTGAAGCATAGTTTAAAAAACTGAGATATTAAATAAAAAAGAACTCTGATCAAAATTAGAGAACACTTACTGAAACCTCAAAGTTATTGGTGTTAATCTGGGATCTGCTGCTCGTTTCCTTAATTATATGACAAACCCTCTTTAACCGGCAGCATTCCTACAATTTTCACTGAGATTGCAAGATGGCAGACTGCTCTAAGGTGACTGAAACCCTGCGACAGGAGGTTGTCCAGATGAAGGCCAAAGGGATGACCAAATCTGTGATTTCTAGAATATTGCAGGTATACAATGGCACTAATTCATTCAAGTCCCCCCAAAACGTTGGTCATCCACATACGACAAATGCATATGAGGACAGGATAATACGGAGTCTCTCAGTGGGGAATTGGTTCAGCACTGCAGCTGGAATTGCTCGCCAGTTGAATACTGAACAGGGTAAGAATGTGAATCTGCGATGAAACATCAAGTATTATCCACAAGTTTCCTACGCCCCATGAGGCCTTGCATCAAAAGTGGGAGCGTCTTCCGGTTCAAAGTAAACAAGCGGGACGTGACACTCATTTATTAAACAGTTGACAGGAGTGACGGGCAAATAAAGCCTCATGAAGCACCAAGACTTTCCTCTGACTGTTTCGGGACAATATTCAAAGCTGTCGAAAACAGCGCGATCTGGTGGTTAGTAAAAAATAAAGCAGCCAAAAGACTAAAGCTCCGTCGGAAGACGCATTCACGCATTTCCATACATCTGTCCATGTTATATGCACAAAAAAAAAGCCTAACCGTGTGTGTGTTTGTTTGTTGATTTTCTGACTCTGATGAATTAATTTACTCACTGAATAGTGCCATTAAATGCCAGTACGAATATCAATATGATGCAATATAAGAATAATGTACACATATATTAATTGCATATAGCATATATTTAATT
>JAHKKF010526325.1:0-12037 GCA_019740295.1 Labeo calbasu
AATAATAATCTTTGTCACAACATTTTAAGAATAACCCATGAAGAGCCTTGACCTGTGGAAGCCTCCCATTGAACAAAAACTTCCTTATAGTGAACAAAAGTTCTTTATGCTAGAAAATATTTCAAGAACCTTTCACTGAAAGAATCTTTGGGGAACCAAACACATTGGTATTGGCATTGAGGCAAAAATCCCTTGTTGTTTCTTTCTGGCACCTTTATTTGTGGTGAAGGTGCCAGAAAGGTGAAGCTGAATAAATCTGTGGTTTAGGGGATAGTGCACATACTCCTGTTTTGATGACACAACTAACAACCTAATTTTCCAATCCACATTTGCATTTCAGCCCATCAACTCTTCAGCCTTTGTCCTTTCATGCCGCATCAGACCGAGCTCCCTGAGGATGCTGGGATTGAATGGCGTGATAAGGTTAAAGGGAGAAAGTGTTCCCATTCCTTAACACCCCATCGCCTTTCGTCTCCCGCCTCCTAAAGTTCAGTAATGGGAGGCCGCTAACCCAGTTACCCACGTTGCTCTGCTGTACGGCTAAAGGCTAAAGCGAGAGCAGCGGACACATTAATAGCAAAAAATAGCTCTCCGGGGACACAGCTGGTGAGAATCTCTCTCCTACGCCAAACTCTGCTGGAGTTTTCAAAAAGCTTTATCATGTCCCTGCCTTATTCATCTGGATGTCTGGGCCTGGCGAACGCCACCTCCCACATAACTCTTAGCAGATTACAGTTGACCGCCGGGTCAGGAGGAGGGGGAGATTTCCCGTACTTGCCCTGGACGGACAAATTAGGTGACACAATGTGAAAAAAGGTGGATTGGATGGATATCTTGACATATGACCTTTAGATGGACAAAGCGACTCTCAAAAGCTTATCATTCCTTTTCAGGACCTTTGGGAGTTTACAACCCGGCTAATATCGCACACAGGCTTCGTCTGTGTTTTTAATAATGCTCTCTGTCACGTCAAGACAACCTAATGAACGGGCCGATTTCTAATTTAGACTAGAAATCACTCTGCACTCATTCCAAACAGCTTTCAAAAATCATTAATCACAACGTGACTGATTTATATTACCTCCCATATCAATAAAAAGCTCGCCGGGTAGTTGACGTGGATGTCAGGCTAGACTCTGTCCTTCGCAGGGGTGTGATCGGGATGAAGACTACAGTGAGGAGAGACAGCCATAAGCGCTGTTAATTATCCTTTCAGATCTCTGCTAGGAAAAGCAGGGAGAAGACAAGTGTGTGATGACTCCGGCCAGTCTCCAGATCAACCTCTCACTTCACCCAAAAATCTGCTGTCGCTTTCGTTTCCATCACTCATTGCCAAGCCGTGAGGCTTTAACTAGTTCTTTACAAGGACGAACGCAACCACGCAGCCAAATGCAAAATGCTGTCAAGGTCTGATGTTTTCAGTTTGCCGACATGGATGATACGCTTACAGCATAAAACTATTACAAAGTATACAATTATAAAACTATAGCCTCAAAATCTCCTAAATAACTCAGTTGCACCTCAAGAACATTTAACATCCTTGGAATCTTTCCGTTGCACAAAAAGTTACTGATAATAGAAAAATGGAAAAAAAGAAAATGGTTCTTCAGTTGCGTCACTATAAAACCCCTTTTAGAAATGAGAAACGCTATATGAAGCACCACATATTTGGATGGATATTTAAGCAGATACTGTGACACCTCAAAAATAATTTTGGACACTTGAATCACACTAAAAAAAAAATGCCTGAATGCCATTGCATTAGAAAAAAAAAGTCATGCAAAGTAGTATCTGTTTTAAACAAAGACAGAGAATTTTTAAGCTTGTTAGGTTTGACAAACAGATACAGTAGGCCTGCACGATTAATCGTATTTTAATCATGATTTTTGCTTCTCACGATTAATTATGCATAATCGTCTGTGACATTATCCCTCTCGTTATTTATCCTAAAAACGTTTTCACTTGGCATTTTCGTTATCTTGCATTGGCAACAAGCCCCTACAAGCTTTCAAGCTTGGGGTTGCCAGATATCAAAGAGTCTAAAATCCCCCAATCACAGCCTTTCTCCAAAATGGATGCATTTTCCACCCAGTGTTTCACTTAAAGGCTAGAATACACTACACAACTTTTAAAAACTGAACAGATCTTGAAATACTGGGTGTCATACGCTTGAGGATTCTACACTACCAGATTTACAAATCGTTTCAATCACAACAGACTTAGAAAAGTGCAACGTGATTGGAGATGCGTGACAAATGAAAACAAGCCACCTGTTTCCTCAACGCAGAAGTAAGCCTATGGGTGAGACTTCCGGTTTATTTTCCACTATAAGGAAATACGAGAAGATTAACAACGTGCACTAAATGGTAAAACTGTTTGCACTACAAACCAGTGTGTACAGAATGAAAATATTACATTAATATAATATGGTAGGGCATGACAATTTGCAATTTCAAGCAGCAAAACGTGGTTTCAAGAAGAACCTTTAACAACCTTGGAATCTTTCCACTGCACAAAAAGTTTTTTATAATAGAAAACGGTAAAGAAAATGGTTCTTCTGTTGCATCACCATAAAACCACCCTTTAAGAAACTTGCTACATGAAGCACCACTTAACATAAAGAAACATATTTGGATGGACTTTTAAGCAGATACTGTGGCTCCCAAAAGATTTGGACACTTAAATCACACAAAAAAAATGCCTGAATGCCATTGCATTAGAAAAAAAAAAAAATAGTCATTCAAAGTAGCATCTGTTTTAAACAGACAGAGAATTTTCAAGCTTGTTAGGTTTGATAAACAGATACAGTAGGCCTGCACGATTAATCGTATTGTAATCATGATTTTTGCTTCTCTCGATTAACTATGCATAATCGTCTGTGATATTATCCCTCTCGTTATTTATCCTAAAAACGTTTTCATTTGGCATTTTCATTATCTTGCATTGGTAACAAGCCTCCACAAGCTTTCAAGCTTGGGGTTGCCAGATGTCAAAGAGTCTAAAATCCCCCAATCACAGCTTTTCTCCAAAATGGATGCATTTTTCACTTAAGGCTAGAATACGCTAGACAACTTTTAAAACCTGAACAGATCTTGAAATACTGGGTGTCATACGCTTACCAACTGAGGATCATACACTACCACACTTTTAAGTCGTTACAATCACAACAGACTCAGAAACGTGCAACGTGATTGGAGATGCGTGGCAAATAAAAACGATCCACCTGTTTCCTCAAGCCGATGGGTGAGACTTCCGTATTATTATCCGCTATAGAGAAATAACGAGAAGAATAACAACGTGCACTAAATGGTAAAACTGTTTGAACTACAAACCAGTGTGTTCATAATGATAATATATTAAAATAATATGATAAGACACACCAATTTGCAATATCAAGCAGAAAAATGAGCTGTTTTGTACAGCTAAAAATAGCTGAATGCGGAAGCCACACCCAGAAAATTTACAACGGGAAGAAAAAGGTGGATACATGATCTAAAATAGGCTCAAAATATTAAACCTTTGACATCCTCCAAGTGGACGGAATCGTAGTTTAAAGCTAAAAATTGGAGTCTGTGACCATTACACACTACGCAATTTTCTATAAAATGTGTCAACTCAAATCTGCAAACTGGCTCTGACTTTCAGCAACTAGCATCAACTGTAAATCGGCAATAAATTGGGACAGAAATTGCGTAACATATTCCAACCATAATTTTTCCCAATCTGGCAACCACGTGCACCAACTCTCCCTGGGTTGCGAAACAACACTAATGATCTGAAAACACCAACAAATGTGTATGTTAGAGTTTAGGGATCTCTGTTGTGATTTTCTGTGATATTCAGCCAGTCTGTGCTCCTTCACAATGTTATTTTCTGCGAATAAAACTGCAAGCAAACCTTCTCAGTAATGAACTGTAATAAATCCAAACATGACTCTTGACTACTTTGTTTGCCATTGTGGTTGCTGAATAAATGCACTTGATTATTGTGCAACATAAGTCTTTCTTGTCGTTTTAATAGAAAAACATTAACATAACTTGGAATTACTGAAATTAATATTAGGAATTGCACTGTTTTATCTTTTAAAAGAAACCTAAGCTTAGCAGTTTTTCTCTTGTGATTTTGTGAACGTGCAATAATTCTAATGAAACATTCTCAAATGAGAACAACCTATTATTAAACAGAGATTAGGTTTTTTCAGTTTATCAGTACCATTATCGTGCAGCAGTAAAATACAGACACTTGCTTTGATATGTAGTATCTAATGCAACGACATTGAGACATTTTTAAGTGTCCAAACATTTTTGGGGGGATCACTGTAAATAGTTTTTATTTGACAGTGGTGAGAAAACATTCGAGACACAGCTTTTGTTAGCCGTTCAGCCAATCTCTTCCTGGCAGCATTTCAGGACTGAGTGCTCCATTTACCTTTCCATCAACCCTCAACTCTGAGCTGCTGTTTGTGCCAAATGTGCCAGCAGTGACTGAACACACACACATCCGACTTAGTGGATACAGCGATGGAAGCAACGCTGTGTGTGAACGTCTGCATGGCGTGTCCTCACATTCCCTGAGCATCACGATTCCTCTGGCTCCACATTGACTCGAGTTATTTAAAGAACGGAGGGAGAGAGAGAGAGTGTAGGGATTTTTTCATGCACTCTGAGTGAAGGAGATTTGGAGATGGAGCCAAAAGCTTGTGCGTGTCCCATGCGTCAATGCGAAACCTCTGAACTCACAAGAACAAGACACAAAGGCATGTGCCGATAGATGCACGGGACAATGCTCAGGGTACCAAATATCTCTAGGGTAATAATATAAAAGGAGACCAAAATGAGGAGAATGATCAAAGATACAGAGTGTTTATCTCTATGCCTAATAATAGCCAGGCGAAAATGAGTTATTATTAGTGTGTGCAAAGACACTGTCGCCATTTACTATTGCTTAAAATTAGTGTTACGGATGACGATAATAACCCAAATCCGAAAGGAAATGACGTGTGCTACTAAACCCCTAAAGGGAGGAAAAAATATATTTTAAAGGAGAAGTACACTTCCAGAACAAAGATTCACATATAATGTACTCACCCCACTGTCATCCAAGATGTTTATGTCTTTCTTTCTTCAGTCGTAAAGAATTTATGTTTTTCGAGGAAAACATTTCAGGATTTTTCTCCATATAATGGACTGCTATGGTGCCCCGAGTTTAAACTTCCAAAATGCAGTTCAAATGCGGCTTCAAATGATCCCAAATGCGGTCTTAAACGATCCCAGCCGAGGAAGAAGGTTCTTATCTAACAAAACGATCAGTATATATACCCCAACTGTCATGAACCAGAAAAAAAAAACAGAGTTCAGGGAGAGTAAGACAAGATGAGCATTTGAGATTTAAAAGGTATATAAATTGTATTATTTTTATGAAAATAACTGATCGTTTCGCTAGATAAGACCCTTCTTCCTCGGCTGGGATCGTTTACAACCGCATTTGGGATCGTTTAAAGTCACATTTAAACTGCATTTTGGAAGTTCAAACTTGGGGCACCATAGAAGTCCACTATATGGAGAAAAATGCTGAAATGTTTTTATCAAAAAACTATTTCTTTAAGACTGAAGAAAGAAAGACATGAACATCTTGGATGACAAGGGAGTGAGTACATTATCTGTAAATATTTGTTCTGGAAGTGGACTTCTCCTTTAATGCTTTTTCTCGCAATTATTTCGTTGGGTAATTATACTGTATATAAATTGTAAAAACCAGAACACTCCAACTGCATAGAAATGTGCTAAAAAAAAACACATGGAACTTTTAGAAATTTACAATTCTTCCATTAACTGGGACAGCTGGTAGATATAATATGATCCGAAAAGTACTAGCATCACCCACATGAGCACTACGACTCAATGTGTCAAACCATCCTGAATGAAATACAGAGCTAATAAAATAAAGCAATTGCTTGCTTATTAATAGAGAAGTCTTTGCTAAATGGTGAACTAAACACTGTCAACAAATAAAGAAAGGAGATTTCCTCATTTCCACACCCATTTGTGCAATGAATGTTTATTATGTAAAAAAGAGCCACGAGGCGAACATTTGTCATCGGAAAATACTAGAAGTCCTTGTCGCTAACTGCTCTGAGTGGGTGTGTGTTTTCGGTGTGATCCGGCCGCGTAGGAGTGCACAGCATAAATGCATAATAAACAAAATTCTAACAGGCACCCAGACGAGACTGAGCCGTTCATTTCTCATGCCTACCGCTTTACTGCTGCCAGCGGGACGCCACGCTTTACCATTCTAACGACACTGAACCAAAACCGGCCACCGCCGCTTCATGTGTGCAAACTACAAAAATAGGAAAAGCAGAGACAATGAAACTATTGGATTTACTGAGTAACCCAGTGGAGGATTGAACTAAAGCTGGTGTTGGCACATCTAGTTTACATGCATAAACACACACACATATGCACAAATACATTCAGGCTGCAAAGCGCTTAATGTGTGAGATTAACACCATGTTTAACGCCATTAATTTGATAAAACAGAGTTAATACATTTACGCAATTTCATTCTTGGCACACCAAACTATACATATGTATATATCACGGTAATTAGTAAATACAACCCATATGTATGAAAAAGGGATGACGTACATGTAAGTACAAACCATGGAAAATGTACTTTTATGGAAAAAATGAGGATGTTCATTTGAATTCATTCACAGCAGGATGTGATTAAGCCCAGAACCCCCTATACCCCGCCCTCACCCCAGTCCTATTCAAGTCTGACAGGAATAAACACAGTAAGCACATCTTTTAATAGTCCTGACACCCAAACGGCCCCGTCCGTGATGCACTCTTAAATGTTTATATCCACAGGAGCAATTAAAATCCCCCTCTTCTCATCTCACGATCTGGGTGCTAATGAATTAAGCAGTTTCCTCACAGAATCAAGGCCGCTGGAGATTGCCATTTGCTGGCTGAGGACAACACGTACAGTAATTGCTGCCTAAGAAATGGTGCAACGCTCACTTTGATACTTATGAACTATAGTTGCACTACAGTGACACTACAGCAAAACGGACAAAAGTGTGAAGTAAATTAAATGTATACATATGCAAAATTAATGTTTGCATTTCCTGCAACTGATTGGTATAAAAATTCACTGGCTATTTATTTTAAATTCTTTCATTAAAAAGACAAAAAAACATAACAGTTTCTTCTTTAATTGCATCACATAGTTCTGGAATTACAATATATACTGTACAGTTGAGGTCATAAGTTTACATACACCTTGCAGAATCTGCAAAATGTTATTTTTTAACCAAATAAAAGGGAACATACAAAATGCATGTTATTTTTTATTTAGTACTGACCTGAATAAGATATTGCACATAAGACATTTAAATATAGTGCATGAGAGAAAATAATGACCCCAAAGTTTACATCCGCTTGATTCTTAATACTTTTTTTAAATAGTCGTTCATGAGTCCCTTGTTTGTCCTGAACAATTAAACTGCCTGCTGTTCTTCAGAAAAATCCTTCAGGTCTCATAAATTATTTGGTTTTTCAGCACATCTGTGTATTTGAACCCGTAACTAAGTAACACCACTAGTTACTTCTTAAGGAGTAATGCAAAAAGTAATTTTAAAAGTAAAAGTAACTTTTTTTTTTTAATTTAGAGTATTTATTTATTTATTTTAGGGCTGTCAAACGATTAACTGGGAATAATTGCATAAAAAATATAGGTTTGAGTTTGTCTAATTAACGTCTGTGTACTGTGTGTAAATATATATATATATAAATACACACAAAATAATGTACATATTTAAGAGAAATATGTTATGTACAAAACATTTATATTTATATATAATACAAATTATAATAAATTACAATAAATACATATACTTGTAAATATTTCTTAAATAAATATATATATATATATATATATATATATATTTAAACTCTGATGGTACATATAAAAAATACATTCAATTATAGGAGATCACACTTATTTGTATGAATTAAATACTCCTCNCAAAACATTTATATTTATATATAATACAAATTATAATAAATTACAATAAATACATATACTTGTAAATATTTCTTAAATAAATATATATATATATATATTTAAACTCTGATGGTACATATAAAAAATACATTCAATTATAGGAGATCACACTTATTTGTATGAATTAAATACTCCTCTTATTTTATATAATTAATCTGAAATTCAGTATATATCTCCTAACAACTGGCCACAACAAAAGCATTGCATATCACTGAAACAGGTTTAAAAAGTGCCAACTAAAAATGTATCCATCAGCCCTATTCCGCTGGGCCATTTAAAAGTGCAACCTTTGTATCTACTGCCGGTTTTGGCTAGGAAACCATCATTAAAACATGCTGAAGCATGTCTTTAATTGTCATTCATAAATTCCCTTCATGGGTGCCTGGTTTAATGAAAACTGGGCAGAATGCCCCTCTCTTAAGAACCGTGTTCTCCCCAGGCTCACAGCACACTCTCCTATCCGCGGATGCTGCTGGAGGTGCTGAGATTGCACTCCACTGATATTTCGAGAAAGGCCTGTGAAATTAGACCACGAGAGTGCAAGCTTTGGTCAGCAGAGCGGTGTAGGGCGTATGCTTGGAAAGTTCACCTCTAATAAAATGAGGTGTCAAGCAGCTGTGCTTTGTTGTAACCTAATAAAAAAGCAGTTATGAGGACTTTACAGAAAACGGTTTCTTCTTGGGGAAAAAAAACAAAAACAAAAAAACAAACAAAAAAAAACACATCAACCGACAATAGGAGCACGTTTTATGTCTTTGCAAATTAGCTGTCAATTACAATGATATGTGAAAGTTCAGTCTGATTTGGTAAAAGTGGTTCATTTAGCTGCTTCACAAGACCTCAATATATCGTCAGGAGCCACGGGTACTCATTTTGTGTTCGTTGATACGCTTTATTTTGAGCCAGCCGCTGACTTTGAATTTTATGAATCACCAAGGACCACGGTTTTAGCTGGGTGAACCATCCCATTAAGAAATATTTTTAGAAAGCTGAGAACGTCGTTTCCCCAAAAAGCTCATTTGTAGAGGTCCGTCCAGCAATGATACGGCTGTTCCCGTAAAGGGCGAGATCAAATAAAGGCAACGCTGGAGCTAACGTAGTCGTAAGCTTGCCAAGCTCTCCTGGAATAGGAGTTTCCCCACTCCGGTGATTAATTATTGGAAATGGACGACAGCTGCCTCTAATTAATCTGCAAGGCAGGCGGTGTGGTGCGAGATTGTGCGTGGAGAAACCACTCCTGCCGTTTATGACTTTTTCATAGGAGGACTCATGTATAATAGAGGTGAGTTGAGATGAAGTAGAGATGAGAGAGCAAATGAACGGTGAGGGAAAGCTTGTTAGTAGGCCAGTTTGACTGCTTCGCTGTCCCTGACAGACCCCTGTTAACAATTTATGTTCTGATCTATTTTTCTCTATTTTATCCATTTATCTGAGCGAGTAGGTACACATAAGACTTCTGAGCCGCAGCCTCTCTTCCTCTCTGTTCCTCGTGGATGAATCTCTCGAAAACATGTCCAGTTCATTTCGTTTCAAATTAGGGTGTTATATAACAAGAAATTGTTTGCTTTTTTAAGCCTATTTTTACGACCACTAAGATTTTGTTTTGCATTGTAACATTATTTTCTTGACATTTAAGCACATTTAAGCCTTCAGATTCACTTTACTGCAATGCATCTGCACAATTTATTTTCTGAGTTTGTAATTATTCTCAATGGTAATTCTTAGATTCTCATTACTGCAAAACTTTTTGTTGAGTTTATGCATTTATTTATTTATTTATCAATTCATTCATTCATTTTTGTTTGTTTGTTTTTGTATAAAATCAGTAGAACATGCATATAAACAGTATTTTTTTTCCATTCATGTATTTATTTTATTATATAGTTTTGTATTGCATAAAAACAGTAGAACAAATACCACCATGGCATATACACATTATTTATTTATTCATTTTTATTATTATTATTATTTTTTTTATAATCAGTAGAACAAATAATACCATGGCATATAAACTTTATTTATTTATTTATTTATTGTATAAAATCAGTAGAACAAATGCTACTATGGTATATAAACAAGATTTATGTATTTATTATTTATTTAAATTAAGTAATTTAATGTGTAAATTAAGTAGAACAAATATTAACAAGGCATATAAACAGAATTTATGTATTTATTAGTTGAAATTAATTTGTTAATTGCATAAAATGAGTAGAACAAATACTACCATGGCATTTAAACACAATTTATATAAATGTATGTACTTATTTATTGTTTAAAATCAGTAGAATAAATACTGCAATGGCATATAAATACCACATATTTATTTATTTAAATTCATTTATTTATTGTATAAAATCTGTAGAATAAATACCACAATGGTATACAAACACTACATATTTATTCATTTATTTATTGTTTTTAATTAGTTAGTTAGTTAATTAGATATTGTATAAAATCAGTAGAATAAATACCACAATGGTATATACACATTATTCATGAAAATAATGCCATAATATAAAATAATTTTGAATAATTTGGTCCTGAAATAATAACTTTTTTTCTTCCCTTTTTTTTTGGCATCAATACAAGGCTATAATGGGCAAATGTAATTTAACTGTCGTGAAAATATTGTCACAAATGTACAATAATTTGAGTGGTCCTGAAATAATCTTTTTTTCTTCTTCAATTTTGTGGTGAAATATCACCCGGACGCATGTTCTTGACAGGTTTTGTGAGCTCCAACCAAGAAGAAATACCTTTACGGTTATAAAAATACCATAACGTAAACACAAATGCCCACACACACAGCAGGTATCTGTGTTGATGAGGAAATGCCCTCCAGCACAAGACTGGGGTCAGTTTTTTCCCTGGATACAGAGCAGACTTCTGTGTTTCCATAACAACGCTATGTTGCCATGAACACCTTGTGAGCATGTAATTAGGTGCACTTGTTTAGCTCCATAATCGCTTCATTCAAGCCTATTTTTGAAACCCAGTGTTTTCTTAATTACTTGTCTCTAAATGTGGACATCATTTTTTTTCCCACCGGTGACTCATTTTTAACACCCCCCTCCCCACACTTAGGCTAATTAAGCTAAACACTGTGTTAATGTGACATGATGATGAGAGAATGCACCAAAGCCTAATCAAGTAGCAAAACAACAAGACCATGCAAACGATCATATCCTATTCATTACAGAGAGGTGAGCGAGTCAAAAAGTGTGAAAATTTCCAGCGCAGATGTTCACCTCCAGCACCTCCACTACAGAACAATACCTATTTCGGATTTGACCAATACAGATACAGGTTATTCTTGTTTAACAGTCCAATAAATGAAAAACAGAACTAATTAAATTCGTTTTATTTCTGCCTTTTGCCACAACAACTAAAGTATTGTTAGATTACAATAAAAACAATAAGCTTTATTATATTATTATTGTTATTATTTACTACTACATTAATAAAATTAAAATAATAAACAAACAAAAAGAATTATAAAATAAATAATATGCAAATCTTTTTAGATAATAGCATTAATAATAATAATAATAATAATAATAAAATATATTTAAAAAAATATTTATTTATTTATTTATTTATTTATTACTACTACTACTACTACTACTACCACATTAATAAAATAAATAAAAACAAAAATTATAAAATATGTTTGACAAAACAATATGCAAAACGATTTGTATAATAGTAATAATAATAATAATAATAATAATAATTACATATTAAATAAAACATTATTATTATTATTATTATTGTTGTTGTTGTTGTTGTTGTTGTTATTATATTAATAAAATAAATAAAACAAATAATAAAATGTCTGGCAAACAATACGTAAAAATTTATATAACGGCATAAATAATAATAATAATAATAATAATAATAATAATATAGCAATATATTATATAATTTTATATAAAATTATATAATAACAATATTACTATTTATT
>JAHKKF010526327.1:0-14020 GCA_019740295.1 Labeo calbasu
AGAAAAATATGTCGTTTTAACAACATAAAATTTCGTTACTATGAGAAAAGATGCCGTTTTAACAAGAAAAGTGTTTTTAACTAAAACAAGATGTTGTTAAAACGACATCTTATTATTATGACATAATTGAGGGGAATTAATATGTGTGGTAGCAATGCTAAATAGTTTTTCTTTTATTAAATGTCAAAAAAAGAATAATTTAATACATGTAAAAATAATGCTTGATTAAAAATTCTGGAGTTTGAAAATGTGGCTTCATTTATTGTTTTGTTTAATTTATTCAATTATTACTTTATTAAATTTAATTAATAATGTTTCAATTAACAATTCTAGAGTCTGAAAATGCAGTTTTATATTTTTGTTTATATAAATGTAATAAAATTATATGTGTTCTAGCAATGCGTCACCATGCTAAATAGAGGTTTTATTTCTTTTTGTTTAAATGTCATAAAAATAATATGTGTGGTAACAATGCGTCACCATGCTAAAAAGAGGTTTTTTTTTTAATTGAATGTCATAAAAATAATAATCTAATACATTTTAAAATAATGTTTAATTAAAAATTTTAAAGTTTGAAAATGTGGCTTCATTTATCGTTTTGTTTGAAATAAGTTATTCAATTATTACTTTATTACATTTAATTAATAATATTTCAATTAACAATTCTAGAGTCTGAAAATGCAGTTTTATTTCTTTCTGTTTAATTAAATGTAATAAAAAATAATATGTGTGGTAGCAATGCGTCACCGCGCTAAATAGAGATTTTTTTTATATGAAATATCATAAAAATAATAATTTAATAATTTTAAAAATAATGTTTAATTAAAAATTAAATTATTCAATTATTACTTTATTACATTTAATTAATAATATTTCAATGAACAATTCTAGATTCTGAAAATGCAGTTTTATTTCTTTCTGTTTAATTAAATGTAATAAAAATAATAACTGAATAAATTACGAAAAAAAAATGGCGCTTCTTTTTTTTTAAGTAAGTAAAAAGTATTCAATTAATATTTTTTATTACATTTCATTTTAAATAAATAAATAAATGTTCAAACTCCAGAATTTTAGACTTTGCTCAATAATTTTTATATCAGTGCATCACTACAATAAGCGTTTGTTTGAATNTTTATTACATTTAATTAATAATATTTCAATGAACAATTCTAGATTCTGAAAATGCAGTTTTATTTCTTTCTGTTTAATTAAATGTAATAAAAATAATATGTGTGCTAGCAATGCATCACCGTGCTAAATAGAGTTTTTTTTTTAAATGAAATGTCATAATCATTTAATAAATGTAAAAATTCAGGAGTTTGAAAATGTGGCTTCATTTATTGTTTTGTTTAAAGTAATGTATTCAATTATTAATTTATTAAATATAATTATTAATATTTCAATTAACAATTCTAGAGTTTGAAAATGCAGTTTTATATCTTTCTGTTTAATTAAATGTAATAAAAATAATAACTGAATAAATTACGAAAAAAAAAATGGCGCTTCTTTTTTTTCAAGTAAGTAAAAAGTATTCAATTAATATTTTTTATTACATTTAATTTTAAATAAATAAATAAATGTTCAAACTCCAGAATTTTAGACTTTGCTCAATAATTTTTATATCAGTGCATCACTACAATAAGCGTTTGTTTGAATGTCAGCCATTGTGTCTTTATTTGGCAAATAAAATTTCTCAAGTCTTATATAAGCCCTGGAGTTTGTACAGTTCAGGTAACACAGACTGATGATTATATCAATAATATTTGTCCTTTCCATTTCACAGAGTGTACTCTTCCTGCTTTAAGTTCTTTGAGCGAGCTATAGTCCTTCACAGGAAGATTTCTTGGTCGTAAGGCACTTTTTTAAAGGGGTGTGTGTGTGTATGTGCGTGCATATGTTGTTTCCCATTCCCTTGAGAATCTTCTGCCTCCACTTTATGGAAATGTCACTGATCACCCTGTCTCTTCCGCTGCGTGAGTCTGTGTGATGTGTGTATGCGCGTACAAGTGTGTGTGTGGACAGCTTGTGCTGGAGTTCACTGAAATGTTTGTGTGTGTGTTTGATGTGTAAATGTCACTGATCACCCCATTTCTTCCACCTGATTACCCATGCTTGCTTCTACCTGTCTGTGCGCTCAGATCTTCTCTGTGGGTAACTGTATCCTGAGGCCAGAGGAAAAGACTGGTGCATTGTGGGTGGGGGGGGCCACTTAACTCCCCAAAACTGGATGACTGTGCGGCGAGTGCATGCGGCTGTCACATCATCTCATTATACTGGAAACACAAAAAAGGTCAGATCACAGGGTGCTGTGATCCTCGCATGGTGTATTTGGCACTAGAAGAAATACAGTTTTGCCTCATTAAGTTCAACATCAAGCTCTTTTCCTGTGTGATGAACACAGTAATCGTCAATCAGTTAAAAGGTGTTAGCACAAAGTTTCAGTACTAAACAATTATAGTAACTGGAGAGTTATTAGTTATGATTTAATGGTCCTTTATAGCTATTAATGTTATTTTTGCTCATCGGAGTTCACGAGTGTTTACAATAAAAAAGTAAAATCTTTTAAAAATCTAACTTTGTCTCATAAAACGGTTTAATTTTCTGGTACTTACTCTTTTTTTTTTTTTTGCTTTTGTTTTTGTTTGCTGGTTGCAACATTGTTATTACCATTGATATAATATTACATTTTTGTCAATAGTTTTTTCTGTTTTCATATTAATTTTAGATAAAATGTTAGCAATTTCGTTGTGTTTTTGTCTTTTTTATTAGTTTTTTTAATATGCCTTTATAGTGTTTGCTTTATTTTTAAGTTTTAGTTATAACTTATATAAGTAAATATATAATATATATATATTTATTTACGTATTTTAATTTTCAGTTAATGATAATAACCAGACAAATTTGATTAGGCAGACAAAAGTTTCTTTTTAACATTTATTTTAAAATTATTTTAAAAAATTTCCAAATTATTTACATTTAAAAGATTATGCCGAACCATGTAAGGTGTTCTTTTCAAGAATTTACTTTATTTCCCTTATAAAAATTCATTTTCATTAATTATTACTTTTCTTGAATAAATTTTTTTCGTTGAATTAATGTATACACTACCAGACAAAAGTTTTTTGAACAGTAAGATTTTGATGTTGTTTAAAGAAAAGTCTCTTCTGCTCACCAAGCCTGCATTTATTTGATCCAAAGTACAGCAAAAACAGTAAAATTTTGAAATATTTAAAATAACTTTTATATGTATATATACATTTTAAAATGTAATTTATTCCTGTGATTTCAAAGCTGAATTTTTAGCATCGATACTCCAGTCACATGATCCTTCAGAAATCATTCTAACATTCTGATTTGCTGCTCAAAAAGCATTAATTAATATTATTATGTTGAAAACAGCTGAGTAGAATTTTTTCAGGTTTCTGTGAATAGAAAGTTCAGAAGAACAGCATTTATTTGAAATAGAAATCTTTTGTAAAATTATACATTTTATCATCACTTTTGATGAATTTAAAGCATCCTTGGTAATAAAAGTATTCATTTCTATAATTTCTTTTTACCAAAAATATATATGTATAATGTTACAAACGCTTTTTATTCCAGATAAATGCTGATCTTTGGATCTTTCTATTCATCAGAGAATCTAGAAAAAAAAAATACTAATAATATATATAAAAAAGTAAATATTGATAATAATAATAATAATAATAATAATAAAGTGCTTCTTGAACAGCAAATCAGCATAATGAATTGATTTCTGAAGGATCATGTGACGCTGAAGACTGGAGCAATGATGCTGAAAATTTAGTTTTAAACACAGGAATAAATGACATTTTAAAATATATTCAAATAGAAAGCAGTTGTTTTAAATAGTAAAACTATTTCACAATATTACTGCTTTTGCTGTATTTTAGATCAAATAAATGCAGTTCAAAAACTTTTGGCTGGTAGTGTATGTAACTTTATACTGCCCCCAAAAATCTTAAAATGAATTTTAATTTCAATTAGTTGTATTAAAATATTAATTATTAGTATTAAAATATTAAATTTAAAGTGTAGGTATCCAATTTTGAAACAACTCGCCTTGCACCATTTACTGACGTGGGCAAAAATCACTAACGTTTTCTCCAGAAAATGTAAAAATCTTGTTAAGAGTTAATGCCTCACATTTCTATTCTCTCACCTTTGAGCATTTAAGGAAAGCACTTAGTGACTCCAGGAGGGCCGTTTCTGCAATTAGTCTTTTTTTTGGATGAAAGCGTTTGCTAAATGGCGAGTAATTTACTAACAAGTGTGATGGGAGCCACTGAGGCATTGGCCTTTAGCTTCACAATAACAGACTGAAGTCATTTTATCCAGCTGAGACAGTAAGAATGTTTCATTGAATGCTGACCTGGCCAACGCACCACACGAGAGGACTGTTCCAAAACTACGCATCAGCATCTTTCTACCTTCTAAGATACCTTTCTTGACCAAATCCTAAGGTAACATCATACATAGCATAAATTTGAAATGGTTGGCATTCTGATATCACTAGAACATTGCACTGCTCTCTTCGAGGACGGGAAAATACTGTTGTATAAATAAATGTTTTCCTTTTGATTTATTTTTTTTACAAAGTAGTATGAGTTTATAACATCAACTATTTATTGGTAATTGACCAGCATATGAAATTTGTACATGATATTTGCCAGAATTTCTATAAAGTATTAAAGTCTGACTGTTTTACTCAATATCACTTTGTTAGCCCAGCCACACGCTGCAGTCAAAAAGTACCGTGTTGTTAACTTGAAATGCTATCGTCAAATTCAGTTGGAATCAATTGTAAGTTGTCTTTTGTCAGTAATGCTCTTTTGCTGCTTCCTGAAAAGCGTTTCAAATCAATCACTGCTTTATGCAACAGAGCTTACAGTGTGTCTTGTGAATGTACATTCAGTTTAGTATGACCAAAGGCAGATGGAATGTTTTTATCTTTTTTTAGAGCTTACTGTATACATTTACTGTGAATTGCATATCGGCTTCCACACATTTAGAGCGAGTGCCAGAGCTCATTTTATCTGTCTCATCTCAGGTCACATGCCTTCCCTACTGTTTTCTACTGGCTGGATGTTCTTCAGTGTTAGTGATGTCATCTGAAGCCGTTCGGACTGTAGATGGAGAGATTAGATTCACAATGCACAAAGGCTATGAAACTAGTTTTCCATAAAGCACTTGAGTGAAAGTCCCTTTGAGTTTATTGGGTGAATTTGTATTATGTAAATTGGTCTGGATTTGTGTGTGACAGTAACTGTGCAATACTGACATGAAGGTGACTTTTTCTTTTGACAAATTTGAGTCTTTCCTTTCGTATTAACAGGGTGTCTAGGGGCGACTCTGTATTTGCAGATTTTCTCAGAAGTGTATTTCATTTTTATTATGGCCTAAACTTTTTTTGCTACAGCCCAAGGATTTACGTAAAACTGTTTTAAGAGAGGGCACCAGACGGCCTAATATAGAAAGCGTCAGCCATTTCAGATTACTTTAGTTTGTATTTTTTTACTTTTTTTATATATAAGTTGAATATGTAGACGAAAGCCGGTTGTTGGTTGATCCTTGAAAAGTGAAAACACTGCACAAAGTCACTATAAAAATGCATATTTATCTGAGTATCCTTACATTATATATGGTGTAAAATTTGGGGGTCAGTAGGATTTTTTGGAGGAAAAAATATGCTTTTATTCAGCAAGGATGCATTAAATTGATCAAAGTGGCAGGAAAGACTGTTCTTTTTAACTTTCTTTTCATCAAAGAGTCCTAAAAAAGTATTACAGTTTTCACAAAATATTAAGCAGCACAACTGTTTTAACAGTAATAATAAATGTTAAAAAAATAAATGTTTCATGAGGAGAAAGTTAGCATATTAGAATAATTTTTGATGGATTATGCGACACTGAAGACTGGAGTAATGGCTGCTGAAAATTTAGCTTTGCCATCACAGGAATAAATGGCATTTTAAACTATATTAAAAAAGAAAGCAGTTATTTTAAATTTTTAATAAGAGATTCAGGGCCGTCAATAACAAATTATTTTGGTAATCGAGTAATTTTAATATTTTTGAGGCAATAAAACAGACCAAACTAACAATAGCCTTTAAAATTACTTATACACAAATATAATAGCAATGAGACAATATTATTGGATTAAAATAAAGTATCACAGGAAGTAATCATATGTTTTTTTGTAGTAAAACTGTTAAAATATAGAACGTTATAAACAATAAAGCTAATGCACATTACGCATTATAGCAAATGACTGCAGAGGGCGCCAAAGGCCTGACAATTGTTTTTACACTTTACTGCTTGATTTAATCCTTGTTTAATATTGACCAAACAACATTTAATTCAAATGTTCACTTAATGTTTGATATCTGGCCATTTCTTTATTACAGAAAAGCTACCACCACTGTAATTTCTCGAATATGTGTAACTTACATCAAAACGTGTAAACTCAGCGTGAGGGTTTGAACTTTTATTTTGAAATCGCGACAACATTTAGCATATATGTATTCTCCTGTGTTTGCATAGGTTTATAAACGATTTACCTTACAGTTCTAATGAAATAGCGAACGTTGCTTACCAGATGACTGTTATAATATGCACAGATGGATTCTGAGACGCTCCACACATGTAAATGATAACAGTTCGTCTTGAGCAGCATTTAATGTGAACAAAACCGCTCTGAGACGCACACACGCCTGCAAATAAGTAAAGTGCATACATTAAACCTGCATCGTTTATTTAATTTAATCGTAGCGTTTGTGAATTCACAACAGCATTATGGTTTATTAGGATTTTTAAATGAGTTTAATATATCATGCAAACGTGAAGTGAGCCACTTCCGGTATTTTGCCAAACATGTCGTGTTGCTTCCGGTTCACGCATTTCGCATATGCCTCGTTAAATATGAAGCTGTTTTACTCAAAAAGCCTTCAAAGTACAGTAGACACTAAAGATGATCATAACCAATGTCCATCACATATGTGGATTAATATATAAAAGTTTTTATTTTTATTATTTTCACTAACATTTATATATAAAAATCGAATAAAACATCAGCAATAAAGAGGAATTCGAGGAACTGTGACAGCCCTAAAAAGAATTTCTTTCAAAAACAGTATTCCCTCATATTATGAAATGTACTCTATATGTGTACTCAGGCACAGTTATCAGTATCAAAATGGCCAAATATTGGCTGATGAATCAGCCTGGGTATAAAATCGGTCATTAATCAGAGTAATATTTGGCCACTATGGTAGGCCTGGACTGCTTGAAATATTGAAACATCATGGTCAGCACTTTATTCTTACGCTCAGAGTGTGCTTTCATTCATGCATCATAATTAGCCATCTTTGCACATTTAGGGAAGTTTAACTATTCATTATAGCAAAATTAAGCATTCTGTTATTGATGTTCTCTTCACAGACATCGCTCCGTACTTTAAAACCGAGGTAGGGGGTGCACAGACACACCTGGAGGGGAACAGACTTGTGCTCACCTGTCTGGCTGAGGGCAGCTGGCCGCTGGAGTTCAAATGGATGAGAAACAGCACAGACATCACTGAATACACACCAGAGTACAGGTAATAATCTGCACACACGCACCTGCATGTTTAGACATAAATATTTAATTGATTTAGCTGTTTGTATCTCTCATCCAAAAGCACGCAACAGGGACAATCCTCCTGAAGCAAGATCATTAATCACACTAAAACGGGCTTTAACATCTTCAAGGAGCTTTTCCAGATCACAAAGTCTGCATTACAGCAGCAAAACATAAATCTCCCAATTGACAAATCTCAGATTTTGACTTCATGGGGTTTTTAAAGAAGTTTGTGCACTATTTTGGTATAAGTATCCATTAACTTGCACCCGTGTACCGAGGTCATTGAATTCTGTGTTGGAGATTGTACAGCACAAAATAGTGCTACAGTATAAAATAATATAGACAGTGCTGAGTCCTTTGGGATCTCATTTGTCCTGTTCCCTTCTTTGGCCTCTTTCTCTTGTCTGGTCATCCATCTTTGACCCCTCGTGTTTTGGAGACATTATTATTACAGTGACCTCAGAGTTGTGTATAATAAAGAAATGGTGTATAATAAGAACAGCGTTAGCAAGATGAGCGATGAGGTCTATTTTAATCTCTTTTAAAGTCACGAAACTTGGGGTAGTTAACTAAAAAATGAAAATTTCTGTAATTTACTCACCCTTATGTCATTCCAGATCGGTATGAATTTCTTTTTTTTAATGCTTAACCCAAGAGAAGATATTTTTGACAATGTGTGTAACCAAACAGTTGACGGTAGCCATTGACTTATTGCATATTTTGCCATACTGTAGAAGTCAATGGCTACCGTCAATTTTTTTTTTTTGGCTGAAATGTTGCCATGAGAACTGTAATAATTGCCTCACGTTGTTCTAAACAGGGTTATCATTATTATTAACTAAAATGAAAACTATTAAAACTTTTTGTTGTTGTTGTTGTTAATTGAAATAAAGCTTAAAATATAAATATTAGATTAAAAACTTTAGAAATTAGAAACATTAGAAATGTGCCTTAGGAACTAACTAAAGTTTATGATAATTTAAGTTAAAACTAAATATACTAAAACTAAAACTGTCTGGTTGAAATGTTTTCATAAAAAACAAATAAAACTAAAACTAAATATACAAAAACTAAAACAGTTTGGCTGAAATGTTGCCATGAAAACTATAATAGTTGCCTCACATTGTTCTAAACAGGGTTATTATTATTAATTATTATTAACTAAAACTAATACGGTTAAAACTTTTGTTGTTGTTGTTGTTAACTGAAATAAAGCTGAATTATAAATAGAGAATACAAAATATAAAAAATATAAAATATAAATAGTAGATTAAAATCTTTATAAATGTAAAAAATAAATGTTATAAATGTTACATTGGCAGTTAAGTGTTACGTAAATAAGAGTAAATAAAATCTAAAAAAAGATCTAAATAAAATCTTTAAAAAATAAAAAAAAATGTAATGTAAACTAAATATATAAAAATTAGAACTAAATATACAAAAACACAAAAACTTACAAAAAAATTAAAATAATATGCATTAAAAATGATTAATACTATACATACTTTAAAAATACTAATTGAAAACTAAAACATAATAGCTATTTCAAAATATTAATAAAAACTGTACTAGTATAGAAATAACACTAAAATGAAAACCTGTATGACTTATCTTTCTTCTGTTTCTATTTCATCTCGACAGTAACATTAAAATGTAATGTTTTTCAGTGTTCTCCTGAATATTTTACTTACATTTGAGATGTCTGTAAAAGCCACAGAGTGTTGAGTTTTTGTCAGTGGGCTGATTCCACATTCAGTCCATGTGAGCCATCAGTTCTGCATTAAACACAGTCATCTGTTAAAACCGAATCAACACAGATTTGAGCAGCTCTGACCCTGTGGGCTTGTAATCTTTCTTATTAAACAGCACACACTCACATCCATCTGCCCTGTTTATTGTGCAGGTGGAAGAAATCATGCTGCAGGTTCTAATAACGCATGTTTGACTGTGATATACAAGTGCCATATATTGGGCTGTGTTTAAAATAACATAACATACTACTCATACTGTTTCTGCAGTATATACTATTATAAGGTAAACAGTATGCAAAGTCAAAACATACTGTATGGTATCTACTTTCAATGCAATGCACTTGATCTGACCTTTTAATTACAGTGTGACATAATGGACATAATATCACCCCAGCTTTTTTAGTATTTCCTTCAAACTGCCAGAAGTTAAGACATTTTTATGCAACAGTGGAACCGAATTGAATATTCACTGTAGTGACTTTATGAGACAACAATGTAGTACACTACTGTTTGAAACTTTTATCATTGCATAAAGCGCTCTGTTTCACACTCAAAAGGACGTAGTAAGCAGTATACACAGTGCACAGCAAAAACATCAAGTAAGCAATATGTAAATTCCAGATCTCTTTCTCTCATCCAGGTACACGATTACGTCGTTAAAACGCGAGGACGCGGGTGTATATCAGTGCACGGTGAGGAACAGGATGGGAGCGCTGATCCAGACGAGAGCCGATGTTCGTGTGGCTTGTAAGTACATGTGTATGTTGTTAGAAAGGGAGTCCGGGAGGCTGAAGCACAAATGGATTTCACACATCACCACACTCACCTAGAACACACACATATGCATGTAGCACAGGAGTCCCATAGGGGATGAACTAGAAGTGACATTCAGGAAACACTTCAGTAATTCCTAAATGTGCTGTCACTCCTGTACACTTTATTTACTGTTTGAAATACAGCAGGTGCATGGGACACATATACAAGCATATTACAGCTAGGTGCTGGGTGATGAAACGTAAACAATAATTATCGTGATATAATTTTCCTCACGTTCAATATAATGTTTATGCACCAAAAAACAAAACAGCGCTACTAATTTGAACCGCGCCACACAGAACATTTATTAATTCGGTTCTAAGTTCAAACGGCAGCACAGCGCAAGCTTACTAGACCCTAATGATTCTGATTTAAACAGTTTGAACCCAGATGAAACAGTGCTGACAAACAGGAGAATCAGTGTGCGCAACAATACAGTTAAATGCTTTTCAATCTACGAATCGCCATCATTTACCATGGATTTACTGTAGTAACCCTGATAGCACACATACATCACAGAGATGTCTATTTGACGTCTGCGTTTACATCTGCAAGACATATTTTTTTAGTGTTTGCTCATCAGCAATGTGTCTATAGGACGTTTCCTATCAGATGTCAAATAGAGGTCTATTAGATGTCTTTAAGATGCATATGATTTAGAATGTATGTAAAACTGACATCTTACAAACATCTGTCAGATGTTTATAAACAGCAGATGCTTTCCAGATCAAGTGATCTTTAACAGACATCTTGCAGATGTACGTGTGCTATCTGCACCATGGTTTTGTGGAAGAAATGCGGGATATTCATGTCAGATTTTATTATTATTAATGTAGACATGTATTGAATGTATTAAATGAGTAATTAAATATTAGCTGTTGCATTTGTGCAATTATGCTAAATATATTTAGACTATTGTTTTTCATACAAATACCTAGAAACTATATAGTTATATTTTTCCCATGGTATTGGGGTGCAATGTGTGGTTTTAACTGTGGTTATCATAATCTAAATGTACAGTTGAGGTCAAAAGTTGACATACACCTTGAAGATTTACAAAATGTTAATTATTTTAACAAACTAGGAGGGATCATACAAAATGCATGTTGTTTTTTATTTAGCTGACTTGAATACGATATTTCACATAAAAGACATTTACATATAGTCCACAAGAGAAAATAATAGTTAATAGTTGAATTAATAAAAATGACCCTATTTTTTTGATAGTTGATAGATAGTGATAGTTGTTCATCAGTCCCTTGTTTGTCCCGAACAGTTATACTGTCCGCTGTTCTTCAGAAAAATCCTTCAGGTCCCACAAATTCTTTGTTTTTTCTTTTGGCATTTTTGTGTATTTGAAGGAGGGACTCATGCCTGACTATTACAGAGGGTTCAAACGCTCACTGATGCTTCAAAAGGAAACACGATGCAATAAGAGCTGGGGGGTGAAAACTTTTTAAATTTGAAGATCAAAGATTATTTTGTCCTCTGGGAAACATGTAAATATCTTCTGTAGCTTCTGATAGGCAGTACTAAATGAAAGAAAAATTATGTTTAGGCAAAATAAGAAAAATGTACACATTTTAATTCTGTTCAAAAGTTTACACCCCCTGGCTCTTAATGCATCGCTTTTCATTCTGGAGCATCAGTGAACGTTTGAACCTTCTGTAATAGTTGCATATGAGTCCCTCAGTTGTCCTCAGTGTGAAAAGATGGATCTCAAAATCATACAGTCATTGTAGGAAAGAATTCAAATACACAAAAATGCTGAAAAACCAAATAATTTGTGGGACCTGAATGAATTTTCTGAAGAACAGCAGGCAGTTTAACTGTTCAGGACAAGCAAGGGACTCATTAACAACCATTACTAAACAAAAAAACACACAGCTGTGGATCATTCAGGTAACAACACAGAAGAATCAAGCGTATGTAAACTTTTTAACTGAGTCATTTTTATAAATTCAGCTATTATTTTTTCAGCTACTATTTTTTCAAGCTACTATACTGTCAACTCAAGCTGCTGTCAAATGTGCATTTCTAAAAGCCAAAAAATGTAATATTACTAATATTGCAGCCTGCACTGTAAACTGTGCTGAAGATACACATCATCAAAGTCAGGCAACACAAACCTGTTTAATGATTTAAAACAATATCACTCATTAGAACACGCAGAAACTAAGAAATTATTTTTTTTTATTAAGATAGTTTTTTGGTAAGGAAAAATGACTGGAAAAGTGTAAAGAATTCAAAAGTGTGAAGTCTTTGTCATGTTCTGACCATAAAGAGAATTTAATAACACAATTAACGGTCTAATTTCTACAATTTACATATAAAGATTCTCTAAAGATTCTCTTCGCCCATTTCTTTCTCTTTCTTAGACATGGATAACTTTGCTGAACTGGAACAGAGGAAAACGGTCTCTCAGGGAAGAGCCGCTGTCCTGAATCCTCCTGCTGTGACCAGTTACCCTCGCCCTCAGGTCACTTGGTTCAGAGACGGCTTCAAGATCATTCCTAACCATCGAGTGTAAGTTGCCATTTCGACACGTATGAGACTTGTTCTGTAAAAAGATCAATGGATATTGACAAAAACCTGCATTATTTACTATGTAAATGATTTTGTCTAAAAAATGGACACTTGTGTCATCATTTACTGACCCCCATCATTTGTTTCTTCAAACCTGTATGACTTTTTTTCGATAAAATATTGGTCTTTTTGGTGAATATTCTGCTCAGTAGATTTAGAGTGAATGGGAACTGGAGCTGCCAAGCTCCAAAATAAGAAAAAAGCTCCAGAAAGTATCATAAAATATGACTCATGCGAGGAACAGACTGAAATCTAAGTTGTTATTCTCTGAAAGTCAACATTTATGTCTATTTTTGTTTTCCTCAGAAGAAAGTAAGTCATGTTAGAACATGGCGATGAATTAATGATGACAGAATTTAAATTTTTAAGTGAATTAATCATGTAAAGATCAATACATATCGACACCAGCCTGTTTAAATTCATTATGTAAATGTATTCCTAACACAATAATCTGTCAAAAGTCAGGCAACCCTTGTCTGTACACGTCTGTACACACACACACATGCTTGCATTGAAAATAGTGTTACATCAATCACTGTCTACACTGTCTTTAGACCGATTGCATCAGTTGGGCCCCGCAGCAATGATGTGCTTTATGACATTCATTGATTCTCTAAATGAAAGCGGCACGTCCTGCAGTTGTTGACGGCGCGCTCCTCGTTCTTGGATTGTTAGTAGCAGGGTCGACACGTCTGCTCATCAAGCTTTACTGTCAGCGTCACGGCAGCATCTGAGGATAGCTCACCTCGCCGGCTGTCAGTCAAACGGTTGTCATGGCACCTATGAGACGGTCTTCATTTCAAAGGCCACTCGTACGTGAAATGCGTTACTCTATCAAAGAAACGAGATCTAGAGGAGAGAGATAAATACTCATGTGTGTCCAACGAAATACACCCACCCACGACTAGCACAGGGGTTGTGAGGAGAGTGCAAATTGTTTAAGCATAAATCTAACATAATGTAGATGAGTTTAGACTTAGAACTAGAAAAATAAACTGAATTCAGCATATGTTTTTTGAAAACAAATCTGAATATCCTATACAGATGTGCTAAATTTGTATTGGTTGAAGGAAATGGTCATTTAATTTAATTTAATTTAATTTAATTTAATTTAATTTAATTTTATTTTATTTTATTTTATTTTATTTTATTTTATTTCATTTTTGTGTGTAAGGCATATAACACTATAAGTTTTAAGATTTTAGTTTTTTAGTTTTTTTTTAAATG
>JAHKKF010526329.1:2808-18834 GCA_019740295.1 Labeo calbasu
ATATATATATATATATATATATATATATATATATATTTAAGTTTATTTCATAAAAATCATGATATGTGTGTGAAGCCAAAACGTTTGTACATCAGAGCCCTGGACTTTTCAAAACGCTCCGTTTTTTTCTTTCTCATCTATTCTATTTTGTGGATTTCTCTCACCTTCGCCCAACAACTCTTCCCTGTTTCACTCATCTGTCTCGAGAACAGAGGATTTGGAGGTGCGTCTCAGACACGCTCGCAACGCTTCACGTTTAACGCTCTGGATCTGGCGAGAGCGTGACCTACCTTGCAATCGGTTAATCAGCCACATGAGCTGTTTCTTGGAGATGTTGGTATAGCCCAGGTTGAGGGACACGGGCTGTCGGCGGATTATGCTGCTCAGCATCGGAGGAGTTATGGAGCGCTGGCGACTCAGGTCGATCTGAGTCCATAACCTCTTATCACAGCACCTGCACACAAGCACACGCGATCACACGCCTGACAGAACAGCCACGGCAAATATGACAACAATTACACGCATTACAAGTATACTCACATATACCAGCTTATTTTTCAGAAATTAAAAAAAGTTTTATTTTGCGCTGATAAAGGAATTTCCACTGATATTTCCCTGATAAATATTTCCTCTGTGTTTAAAGTGAGGTGCTGTAGTGTTTTAGTCTGGCATTCTTATGAATAATCAGGAGCACAGTCTTCATCTACTCAATAAATCAGTAAGTTGAGCTGCTTGAGAGTAAATGACAAAGTACGGCTCATAAAACCCAAAACAGCATCATGTGTAACGATTAGATGTCCGATAATAATTCTTTCAGAAACGGTCTAGCCACGTTACTTCTCGCGCTACGGCGAAACGAAGGAATCAGTATTTCATAAATCATTATTTAGAATTCATTTTTTTGAATTGAATTGAATACTGAGGATAATCAGTCAATACATTCTGCTGAAATGCTTTTTTTTTTTTTTAAATGTTTTCTCTCTCTAGACATTATAACCAGGACTTTGTGAAATGACACAGCTTTTCCAATACACAGATTTGAGCGACAGACATACTGTAATACCTCATTCGTTCACCTGTCCTTCTCCTGTCATGAATGCAGATGAGAGCAGAAGTAAAACACGCATCTCTAACCCGTCGCCTTCTCCCTCTGAAAAGGGATTTTAATGGTAAAATAAGCCATTTAAAAATGAAAAATCACACCCGCTGAGCGCAGCGGATCTCTAGTGTTAGGGCTGGGCGGTATATCGAGTTTGTACAAAATATCGATATATTCTTTATAAAGCAATACGTTAGGAGGCAGTACTGTTTACATCCATATACAGTAGCTTGATACGAGCACATCTGAATGACAGCGGGAGACGCAGAGTGAGCTGCTGCGGGGAAAGGACATCATCCAATTCGTCCTGGACATGGAAATATTTAATATTTAAAATAAAGTGATGGAAATATTTCTGATTTGCTGTCAGGAGTGCGTGAGCCTTCTAGACGCGGTTCTGAGCACAGCCACGCGAGCAAATAATAGCAATGATTCGGACTACTATATACAGTTTTTGGACAATAAAAGTGCCATACGTAAAAGCTTAAACCTACGAGTAAGTGTATTTTTATGATAGCACTATAAAGTGACTGTAATTGGGGTCATCAAAATGTAATCTCTGCTTTTAAAAGTATTATTCTTGTTTTTAGACAGCAGTGTTGCGATGCTATAATGTAACCCTTTTTTGCACATACAGGGCTTTACAGCGCGACATATTTGTGTCACACATGCTACGAAAAAAACCGGTCTGTTTATACCACCGCAGCACATGTGCGATACAGTTTTGCTCGTTCATAACACAGCCGCGCAATAGCGTGAAGTGATTTCACTGTGCTTGTTTGTGTGCGAGATTGATTATACTTGGTAGTCAGTGGTGTGCGATATGACGATTTTCGATTTTGGACGATTAAAATGTCTCCACGGTCTGAAAAAAAAAAAAAAAGACGTGATATGATATTTTTGGCCATATCGCCCACCCCTAACTTCTGCTACAACTGTTTGGCCTGTGCTACAAAACTTTCAACCTTAATTATCCTCAAAGTTAATGTTTACATTCACTTTATTTGTTTTTATAGCCTTGTATGTACTTTGTTTGCTGGACAACATCGAGCAAATAGAAAGGGTACCGAGATATATACTGTATATCGCATTTCAGTCAAAAAACACCGAGATATAGTTTTTGGCCACGTCGCCCAGCTCTACTCTAGATCACTCGTCTCGCATTCGCTTAATGGTTTTAAGGGTATACTGTTACTTAGTACAGACGACCCTGATTAAACAAGCCTGAACTAAACGTATCTCACTTCCAAGGGTTTCACGCAGAAACACGTGTGTGTAAAGAGTGAAACTAACGTGACGCATGCGAGTAACCGATCTGTGATGTTTTTACCTGTCACTGTCATGATTACATTTAAAGAACTATAAAACAGAAGCGTCTTTGAGTCGGTGAACGAGAACGGACACGCATGGACCGTGACATCCTCACACACATCACTACACTCGCGACACGACAAAGGACGAGCGCTTTGGAGAACAAATAGATATTTTCGAAGTTTCATACAGCTCAGACCTTGCCTTGAACACGGCAGCGACGTTTCCCAAGACTCACAGCGCGTTCATAACAACCGCTCGCCATTTCTGAAGTCAACTGGACCAATTTCACGTTTGGTTGAATTACAGTGCAACCAAATGTCATTTGTGTGGTTTAGTGTCATTAAACGCTCTTTCTGGACTGGTTGGCGTTAGCGAAGGCCTTCATAGTATTTCTAATGTGATCAACATATGACCTCTTTCAGAAGCCCTTTTTTTTCTTTCGTATCAGAGCGGTTCGCTAAAGTGCGACGGCGATGTCGAAAGTCGACGCCTGGCTGCGACTGTGTGGTGTCGTGTTTTAGAGCGGCCGATATCTCACCAGCGGCTCCAGGTGCGGCACACGCGCATGCAGACGCACAGCTGCCGTTGATTGAGATGTTGGAAGACACGGAGCCAGACCTCCCTCGGCAGCACGTGCGACGCGCCGCTGTCCAGCGGCAGGCAGTGCGGCTCGGGGCAGGCCGGCGGCGGACGCACCAGGTGTCGCTCCATCTGCAGGGGCCGCGGCGGCGAGGGCACGGCCACGGGGCTCCTCTTCACCAGCTGCGAGCGCGCCGGCACCACCCGCGACTGCTGCGAACGATGCGGAGCCAGCGAGGCGCCGACCGGGTTAGCCGGGTTAGACGTGGCGGCGTTGCCGTTCGCGGTAGCGGAACCGACCGCCGCCGTACCCGTGCTCTTATTGGAGGAAATGTTCTGGCCTTGCCGGCTTCCTCCGCGGATTTTGCTTCCGCGAACGGCCTTCGCGGCGCCGTGCCGGTGATTGGTTACGGCGCTGCTGTTGGAGTTCTCCTTCTCCTGCACCTCTCTACCGGCCACCCGCGTGCGGCCGTTGCGCGCGTCCTGTCCGTTGGCGCGCTTGGACGAGGAGAGGCCTTCGGGGCCCGCTAAGTGTCCGTGTCCGAAGGTCGCCGGTTGCGTAGCTGACAGCGGCGAGGGCGGGGCCACGGCGCCGGCTTTGTGACCCCGATCCCCCGACCCTTCCTCGTCGTCGTCCGCCTCGGCGTCCGCGAGCGCCTTCCGTACCCTGGCGTTCGCGTCTCCTCTGCGGCGCTGCGGCTGCGGCTCGTCCGCGTTGTCCTGCTCGTGTTCCGCCGCTACGCTCTCGCCCTCGGAATCCTCGCTGGCGCTGAAGCCGAGCTCGGCCAGACGCCGGTTTCGGTCGCGCTCGCGGACGCCGCCGCCGTACACGCCGGCCGGAGAGGAAGGCTCCGAGGCGGCGACGGGAGACGGGGAGTCCGAGTCCGACTCGGAGTCGGTTTCGGAGCTGGACGAGGACGAGGAGCTGGAGTCCCGCACTCGCTCCAGGAGCTGACACATGCGTTTGAAGCGCTCGAGTTTCTCGCGGTGATGGGAGCGCTGATCCTGGCTCTGCGTCGAAGCCTGCGCTGCGGCGGAGCCTCCGGCAGAGCTGTGTCCGCCGCCCGACGACGAGTTCGGCCCGTTCGCTTCAGAAGAATCCGAGGAGTTGGGTTTCGCTTTCTGCGGAGGACGTTAATGAAAGAATATTACTCCAGAGGAGAGAAACTGACAACAACAAGACTAAAGATTTCAACGGTCGTACCTTCTTCAGATGTTTATCACGGCCACCTTTGATCTGTTGGGGACAAACAGAAAGACAAGCAGTGTTCATACAGAGAGGACCTGAGCACTCTGAAGTGACATCGACGATCGGTTATGCGTTCAAAATTCAGTAGCAACTCTACAAATGCGTGTCAAACATAGGCCTGGTTTTTAATTTCGTGACTGTCACGTGTCATAATCGGACAGCACTCGCACTGACTCTAGAGGGAGTGAGGCTGCACACGCACGCACACGCACGCACGTCTGGTTTGTATCATTTTGGGGACTCTCCATAGCCATAACAGATTTTATAGTGTACAAAACACATTTTGCATCCCCTCACATTCTGCATTTTCACATTCTCAAAAAAACAGATTCATTATCATTTAAAAGGTTGTTTCCCATAGGGACCTCAATTTAGGTCCCCACAGTGTCCCGATGGGTCTGTGTGTATTCACGCTTCGGTCCCCACCAGAATAGAAAACAAGACCGCACGCTCTCACTCTACACAGAATGAATGGACTGGACCGCTGCATCTCGAGACAGGCTCTTTTAAGAAACTTGAGACAACGCATCAGTGCCGAGCGATGAACTCTCTGGATAATTACGGTAATCTGTGGGCATCGCAAAAATACAAACTCTGGTGTTTTACCGAATTATTTAGTGAGTCTTTAGCCAGACGTGCCACTGACACTGCCAACAAACATTACAATAGCAAACAACAGGTGCCACCACATTTATTTTTGAAGGGCAAAATTTTATTGTTGGACTACAAATGATCTCAGTGAGAGTCCACGCAATGAGGAGTTTCGCCTGCTGGACCTCTGGCGGCCCCTACGTTCGAGTTGGACACGTGAATTTACAGTGTTGCCGGATAAAAGTCACTTGATTTGGCGGTGGCCTCTGTGCAGCTGGTGATTTGCAGTGAGCGAGACAGTCACTGAAGCGCCGTGTGCTCATCCCCTTCATTACAGCACTGTTCAAGAATATAAAGGGCTGCATACAAATCTGGCTGTTTAGAAAAATGCCTTTCTCATGCATTTTTATATTCAGGCCCATCTGTGTCACGTGTGGGGTGTCACTGAGCAAAGGTAGACGTGACCGCACCTTCAACATATCACTTACTCCTGTTTCAACACACATTTCTTTACCCTGTTATACATTTAAATGCAGCCTTTCGTTACATAATGGAGACCTTTTTGATAACTCTATATAATTACTAGGGATGTGCATCACAACTGATTTCATTAACATTTAAACGGAACATTTTCTAACGGTCTAATCTTACAAACCCCCAGAAGACTAAAACATGTTTGCCGTGCATTACGATCAATGTATTTTTAAACTTCAGCATTCACTTAATGAGTCAATATGGACATATTTGCTAAAATAAACTGAATCAATAGCCAGTAGGTACAAACTCAATAGACTATTATAACCAGAACTATGATAATAAATGTTAGTCAGCACACGTCAAGCTGGCATGTTCTGGCATCTATATGTTATTCAAGGTATTCTATTGGTTAGGATACGTCAAGTTAGTATCACGCATAGCGCTTCCCCTTTAAACCAGTATAAAATAACTATAACAAGCCTACACAAAACGTTTCTGCTTTCTTCCAAGTTAAAATATTCCCTCGCCTTGCTTATCGTGCCAGTGGACATTTGGTTTTCAGGATTGCTTTCCACTCCAGACACACACACACACACACACACACACACACATACATACATATACATATATATATATATATATATATTTTGTAAAAATGTAAAGCAAAACATAAATGTCAAACTTAAAAAAAAAAAAAATTATCCGATGTTGAGTAGCAGGTGCAGTATTGTTTAGTTGAGTAGTCTTGCACATCCCTAATAATAACTAGCTACACAGGGTAATTCTCTCTGCACGTTAGATTTGGTTACGTCCAAGAAATGAGCTGAACAAAAACCAGACAGAAAGAGACGACAGCGGTCGACTACTCTGCTCTACTCGCCTTCTTCTTGGAAGCGCTCTCCTGGGGAAGGTCCTTCTCCTTCTTGCGTTTCGGTCCATCCTGACGAGTCGTATCGTCTAGAGACAGGCTCTTCTTCTTACTGGGCGGCGGGTCGTCCGTCAGCTTCCAGCGACTCACCTCCCCATTGTCCATGCGCCTCTTTCCTAAACCGTCTCCTTGATCCTAAACAGACGCTCGTGTCATTATTATTACAGTGAAGGCCAAACACAGGACTGATTCCAGAACAAAATCAGTGAGGGCGTTTCTAAAACTGTGATGATATCACGAAATCTAAACACTCCTAATCTGCAGCTGTAAGTGAAGAAACCGATGTGCGAGATCAAGCGTGATTACTAGTGCTGATGCAGAACCGGGCCTGACCGAACACGCTCTTAAACTAAACGTCCATTAACCTGCCACCACTGTACTTCTGTTCTGCTCCTCCTGAGCTCCCCCCATATATTTTTCCAAAGCAGGGATCCTCGAATCGGTCTCTGATCAAATTCACCTACCTGCGTTTTTCTGATCCTGAAGACACTGATTAGCATGCGCGAGTGTGTTTGATTAGGATTAGAACTAAACTGAGCCAGATTTGAGGATCCCCGCTCTAAAGAAACCATTTTTTGCCCATACATGACTGTCGACATCTCATTTAAAATGACGAGCCTTTCATCGTAAGAGGTGAAACGGCACTCGCGGCTGCGCTGCTGCGAACTGAGCATCTGAGCGTTTACTGCATCAGACACAAACCACTGACACAGGCATATCTACTTCTAAACAATACTGAAAGTCCACCCGTGTCAAAACGCTCAGTCATGGGTGTAGCAGGGGAATCTCTGACACGCGGCGCAGTCGCGTCTACTACGCCTAAAACTGCTCAAACACCTTCACGCTTGGGAAGGGCTTTTCCTGACACCACTGCTTCCTGTCTCTCTCCTTAACTGGACTAATATGGGCAAAAATTGCAAAAAAAATAAAAAAAAGTTTACATTAAAGTAAATATGCAACACGCAGGAAATTGTACAGCTATAATGTTTTCCATATATGCAAAAAGCTACTTTTGCTGGAAAGACGGCGTACGGTGCAAAACATTACTGACTGTTCTGTTGTTTTCTACACATTCTTACTGATGCTTCCGTGACTCTCAGAACTCATTTTTGCAATTTTGCACAGTAAAATATTTGATAAAAAAAAAATTCAGAACATGAAAACATGATCTTAGTCACAAAATAGCTGAATTTGCAACAACAATGTGGAATACAGAAACATTTCATCAAAGAGTGGAAATGGACGTAGACAGTCTATGAATATGAGACTTTTAGTGGCAACAAATCCCCGTCCTGAAATGGCTGAAACTCACAGAGTATTTAGCGTGAAGTCTTACCTTGCTAGTCTTTCCTTCCTTGTGGCACTTTGGACATTCCCAGCAGTTTGGGATCTCATCATTAATGATGCCTTCAGACTTTCCCATCTGAGGAGAGACAGTCGATCGTGTTATCAGCGGCCGGTTCAGACGCGTTCGCTCGGATCGTTTTGAACTCGGAACGTGCGGCACGAACCTTAAGGCAGCTGGGGTGGATGATCTCGTTGCAGATGGTGCACTCCATGAGCGACAGGCTGAACTTCTCCTCCTCCGACTCCACCGTGTCCTCCTTCCCCGCTTCACCGCATGCGAAACACACGGCCGTGTGGGGCAACACCGGCTGGAGGAGATCACGAGAGTCGGGATAAGACAGAGGGAAACGTGTGACGCTTTACACCTGCCTCTTACTCCAAAAAGTATCGCACCGGTCCACGATCGACCGCGTTCGGTGGTGCTTCAAATCACTCACGTCCACGCTGCATTCAGTGTAAATACTCACTCGATCGCCTGCTCAGCCGTCAGTCGAGCACTGCGCTAAGTACAATTCATCCGTGTGAATTCGGTGTCTGTTCGGAACTGAAATAATCATCTGACATATGAAATAAAGCTGTGAGATGAGTTCGTTTCACACACGCGCTCCGAGCGGAATGGAAAACGGTTGATGCTGTTGTTTGGATTCTGAAGAAACTTACATTTTTATCGTATCGTACTGAATAACAGCTGACAACACACCCTAGCCCTAGTTCAGACTTTAAACCAAGAACGGACTCGCACTGGAGCCACAGCGGCTGTGTTCACATGCACCAATTCTCATCAATCCCAGTGAATTGAATCCAATAGCAGATCTGTTTACATGTACTCTAAACATTGTCATCGGATTCAGATATCCATTTACATGCGTTTTATACGCATTCAGATTAAAACTTTGCGATGTCATATCAACCACACTTGCGGAGACGTGAACGTGAACTTGCGCGCCGCATAGTGCGCGTCAAAACTGCACTGCCCGCGTGCCCCTTAGACTTCTGAATACGACTGAGAAAGTAGTCGGATTCCAGCGTTTACATGGTCGTTTTTTGCTGTTGGATCGGATTAGAAAAGGTATAAACCACCCCTTCCAATCCGATCGAAACTTCATTCGAATCGATTGAGGTGTTTTTTTTTTTAGATTGACCTTTTTGTCTTTATTGTGATAGGACAGATCATTAGCTGACAGGATGCGAAGTGGGAGAGAGAGTGGGATCGGGAAAGGTCCTCGAGCTGGGATTCGAACTCGGGACGCCCGTAGCGCAACGGCGCTGTATGTCGGAACGCTGCCCACAAGGCTATCGGCGCCGACTACAATCCGATCGATCCGATCGTCAATCTGATTGCTAATGGATTATTTGGGTGCATGTAAACGTAGCCGCTGAGACTCTTGGAGGTGACGGAGCAGCTGAGCCTAAAAGGATATGTTTTATGACACCTTTATAACCCGTTTGGAACTTTTAAGTTCTGCTGACCTGACTTCAATGAAGGGACAGAAACCTCTGAGGTTTCACAAAAACAATCTTCAAGGTTTGGAAGGATGTGAGGGTGAGTGAACACCAACTCTTGATCTATCACGATTCTACCGTTAAAGGTCGACCCTCCACCCGTTGCTGTCCTACTGACCCGTCTCCCTGGCTTTAAGAAGCGAAAAAAAATCCTTGAGATCCTTGATGAAGTCTTTTCGAGTTTGAAAGTGCCAAAAATGACATGCTGCCGTATAAAAATAACATACAGTAAATTAATATAGCCAAATCTATACTATCAGAGGGAAATGTCTGAAATCTCTGAACGTGTGTGAAGTTTCCGAAGGTATTGGGCGTTAAAATATTTTGTCCTGTCCTTCAGTATGAACAGAAACGATCGTGATTCGTGCTGTTCATCGCCACATCCGCACGGTTCAGGAAGACAGCGTGTCGACTTACCGCAGTGCACTGCCTGAGCAGACACGACTGCTTCATCCGTCCTGGTCCACCGAACTTCTTCATGTCCTTGCAGAAGTGGCACTCGCCGCACTCGGTCCGCATACACGCTTGACAGCGCCGGCACCGTGTCCGCCGCCGCCGCGCGCCTCCCAGCGCCTTACTGCCAGACATCCCCTCTGCATTCAACTGAACACAAGGAGAAGAACACGGCACGCGTCACAGATCGTCACACGACCCCGATACCTGACGAACCAACAGCACCGACGGTTCACTTGTATTACTGGGGACAACAACACATTCACTTCCACAATTAACATGGAACACTTGAATTAACACGGAATAACCCCAAAATAAGAAACTGTTTTGTTGTTTTAACGTAATGGGGCTACGCTAATGTTTTTAACTCCAGAGCGTTTGAGTATGTACTGTTCTTTTCTTTTTTATTATGGTTTAGAATCTCTCTCCGATTGGAATTGCTCGTTTATTCACACAAAAAGCAAATAACTACACACGACTGAAACGCATACATACACACACCCACACACAAAGCCTTTGACAAAATATACACTGCTTTGTAAAATGCAAAATTAACCCTAACTGATAGGTGCTTTAGTTCTTTATCTTATTTCTTGTATTGCTCAAAGCTGTCATTGTGTTAAATCCTGCGCATGCAGGGAGTACGCAACTGAATTCTTTATAGTAACGGCCTAACTTTAGAGCTGCATTGTAGAGCTCTCTATCCCACGATGGCAATTACACCTCATGCTGATTCACCTGACCTGTATAGATTTGTTTTTATGGTACTCATATAATGTCTTTCCCCCACTTTTTCCCACTTGCAGCTAAGACTGTAAGACAGGGGTGTCCAGTCGTGCGCCTGGAGGGCAACTCTGTCTCGCGGAGTTTAGATGAAACACACCTGAACCCGCTAATCAAGGTCTTACTAGGCAAACTAGAAACGTCCAGGCAAGTTGGAGCTCAACTCTGCACGCAGCTCGCCTACCTGCCGCGGTCTGTGTGACCGAGAAGCGTGATAAAGCTGTCGTGAATGATCATCTCTATCCTACGCCGATAAACTAGCAGCGCTCGCAATAATCACAGCAGAGCGGACACCTCACGCGGGACAGGGATTCACTCAATGCGTCTCTCTACACACACAAACGTATGAAAGAAGAGGGATCTGGCGCCATCTTGAGACTCACTTCTGACAGACGACTAGAGAACCAGGAGTCCCTATTTGCAGCAAGAACCCAAAAACACAATAAGACTGAAAGAACTGACAATAAATAGTGGAAGACAAGCACATTAGGTCAAAGAGTAATACCGCTAACAGTATATTCTTACTGAACCGATGAACTCTCGATCACGGATGGGACGGTGTCCTACCCTCAGATACAGATGAACGCGTCCAGTCATTCAGAGACGTTTCACGTTAAAGATCTGAACTGTTCCTCCGAGTCATTCTGAATGAAATCCGACTGATCGCTGATCATGAAACAGCCATTTTCCTCATGTATGTGACCAGTCTCACTGTGAATGACTCATCCATGCATATTTTGGATCTCGTAATCCTTAACAAAAATGTCATAACCTGTTCTGTGTCAACTGTGATATGACACATGAATTCAGATATATAATGATGGGTGTGGATACTTTTTTTCTTCAATACGACAGTAACAGAGTCCATTTCAATGTCACGGTGATTTTAACTACATCGTACGACACGAGCATCAGCTAAAAACTCACACGGGGCATCTGTGCCCCTCTATCTAGGCTGAACGCACAGACTCTTAAATGGACAGTTCACATTTGCTTGATTTTTTTTGGAAGATTTTTAGCTGAAACCATGCTGCTTAGTGATTCTTAAAATGCAAGTCAACGGCTGCCTGTTTATGAGAATAAAACGAGCATATCACGGAACACAAAACGAATGATATATTGAGATCTTATGAAGCAAAAATGATGTGCAAGAAACTACGAGTTAGCCAATCGAAACGCACTTTCAGACATCTGACAGTCACAGGAACAGGGAACAAATGAATGTTCTTATGGTTTCCCATTGTTTATGCAAAATGGTGATCTGATGAAGACTAGTTTATTCACTATATATGCTTCAGACCAGTAAACATTTCCCATCACTATTGCGTGCTTCAATAAAACCACATATATGTTATGCTATTGAGTGATTACATAAACTAGTGAATTGAATCAGTTCAACGAAATGAACTGCCCAAAAGAACCAGTTTACAGAAACGAATCGCATTTCCCCGTTCGTCGCAGGCTCTGGATTACAGACGATAATGTTTCTCACACAGACCAATCACTTCTCTTTGGAAGACCTCAATATATCGTCAGGAGTCTTGGGTATTAATTTTGATTCTCAATAGAATATGTAGCTGCTGACTTGCATTTTACGAACCGCTAAACAGCATGGTTTCAGCTATAAATCTTCTTTACCGTTTTTCTGAAGGTAAAAAGTCCCCTACATCTTGGATGGGCTGAGGATGAGAAAAAGAACAGCAAAAGATCATTTTTTGGGTGAACCAAAACATCAGCATATTATCGTATGCTGTATATATAGTATACACCCCTGTTATTAGGCAGTCTGCATCACTGGCATGGTTTAAAATGACACGGATCACGATTTAATATTTTGGTCATACGATCGTCCCCTAAGCCGTTTCATCCGTAAGTTGACTGAAAATCCTGCCATTATTCTTTTATTCAGTGTGTAAGCCAAAGGCAGCTGTGGCAAGGAGCTAATAACTCTATTTGTGTTGGATCATGGGAGACAAAAGCAACAACAACAACAACAAACTGTCTACTCTTCTGGCAATATGGTCAAAATACAGTGTGAATAACTGGGCAGCTGAACTAGTGCACTGATTGAGCTGCGCGACTCAGTCGTGAGGGTCTTTGGTATAATCGGGAGGTCTTTTCCAACCTCGGTGAGTCGTAGTAAGCCTGGTCTTCTTTAGACTGGTTCTCTCTGTCTTTCTGTCACTGTTCTCCTGTATGAACCGCACAGACACGAGCACTGAACTGCATTTATCACTGTAGACATTTCAGTACCATCCGTACTGTCACAATGGTTTATTTTAGGGGTTTCAGAAAGTCACTTCAAGGCAATCAATAATGAATTGATAGTGAATATAATTTCAGATAACGACACCTCTTTCAGTAAGCTGTCCTGCAGTGAGAGGGCAAGAAGTGTTGCCGTACGATGACAGCTCATGAGCGCAAAAGCAGTACATGAGAGACACGACTTTCCTGGACGAACCGTCAGACGTACAAAATCACCCAGGTGGGGTTATGAACATTTTTACATCAGAATCAAGTATTTCAGAGAGATCGGTGTCCCTCTTGAAATGTCACATAACCCACGGTTAAATACGACGAGCTCACAATAACATCTGTTGATCTTCAGTGAGCTGAATTACTCTTGAACAGGACACTTTCACTATCGCTCACACAGTCAACACAACAACACCACACATCTACTGTGGAAACCAACCACCGAAATGCCATTGTTTTACTACAGTCATCGTTTCCACAGCAAAGTCACGATGATTTTAAGCGACATCCCCAGCAGTGCGATATTTCACCATATTGTCGTCATTTAGTTCATTATTGCAGCGGTTTTACAACAGGAACTGTAACAGCTATAGTGTTTTGGTGGAAACTCTGGTGAACCATATTATTTCCTGAAGAGTTACAACATCATACACAGTGTCAGGTGAAATATGGGCCTAAAATTAAACTACAGGAAGATCAATTTCGAAACAATACAAACACGGCAGGGCTTCCGAGATGACACACGTTCACTAGGACCAAAGCCGAAGAGCCCCTTACCACCAATACCGTGGTGACAGTGTCGTTATCACATGTGTTGTGTGTCTACAGGAGCACACTTTACTGATTCATTGGGAGCGCTGGAGACACACGGACAGCTAACATGAGCAGCTAATAACCAGCAGCACGTTAGTCGTCTCGGCTTCACATCTGCTCGTGCCTTCACAGAAAAGCCTCACGGCAAGCCATAAGCCTACACCATCGTTTATCTCACGTAAAGCACAACACGCAGCGATAAACGAGCAGAAACGCTCCAGATCGCCCAGAAGGAGCCGAGCAGGCAGCTAGCATGGGTTAGCAGGTTCATTCTGAGCCATTCAGCAGCGCCACTAACCAGCCAGATTTCAGCACAAACCGAGATGGGCTTTACTAACCATTTCGATCTGGGAGAAATTTCGTCCACGATGACAGCGTTTTAATCGCACATAGTCACAGGCGCTCAGCTCCACACACACACACACACACACACACACGACAATACACGACTAACGTTAGCTTAACCGAGCCCGAGCTCATCACTGAACCCGAGAGCAAACACTGCAACTCACCTGCTCGTGTGGAGTCGCATACTCCTTGATCGAGCATTAGATTGATGTTTTCTTACGATAGATGGACACAATGAGAGACAGAGACAGAGAGAGAGAGAGACAGAGAGAGAGAGAAAAACAGAGAGAGAGAGAGAGAGATCGCTTCCTTGTTTCTCCGCTCGACTTTCCTGCTGTTGCTGTTATCAGTCTCCTTTCACAGGTTTACATGAGTGACTCGTTCAAACACCAATCACCGACACTAACATCCATTATCACATGAGCGGCGATTCTGGTCCACGGCAGCCCATCGAGATGCGATGATTTTGGTTCTGCTCCCGTCTCTCAATGTGTTCCTCAAAGGCTCTTCAAATATTAAAATCATACGAGCTCTTCGGGTCGTTTATGCGTCCAGAAAATCCTCGTCTGCGATTCAGCAGGCCGATATTCCAGGCGCTTATGATTCCCAAACGCTCGGCTGAACTGAAAGAGAAAACAGCATAAACGGATAAACGTGCCTTTTGTTCGCTCTTTCCTATTGTGCTGCTCTGCTCTGTGTAAATGTGTATCTAGACTGTAGCTCACGCGTCTACTGTCCCAGTCCAGATCACATCGTACATGATCCTGACGCCATCACACTCTGTTCCTGCTCCCGAAAATCAAATAAATAAATAAATATGGTAAATAAAAAATATGGAGTGTAAAAAAAAAAAAAAAAAATACGAAAGCTCCTCCCGATCTATTCGTCATAACCGAAAGGCATCATGGGAAATGTGGTCCATGAGTGCCCTACCCCAAAACAATCCTGTTATTTATATTGCTGATTTTTTTAATAGCACAAATGCCTCATATGTCATATCAGTGAAAAAAAGAGAAAGAGACAGAGATACAGAAAGGTGTTTTTAAATCGATACAAACATTTATTATTATTATTATTAATAATAACAATAAAATACAAAAAAAAAAAAAATCATACTACGGTAGTTTGCTTGTTTTGGCCGGTTCGAGCTGGTCTCGAAGCAGTGCTAGAATGGAGTTGGAGTGAGTGTGAACAGAGTCAGATGTCTGACTGTGCGGCTAACATTAGCAGCTAACACACACACACATACATACACATACACACACACACCGGCTCCCTCTACAGCTGCTGTAAAACACATCACGCACTCCAGTTACCTGTAAAACACACATCAGCGTCGTCATATCAGGGTTAGATTCGCTTAGGCTTGTTCTAAGCACAGAACAGAGTGAAGATGATCAAGCTTTTCTCGCTGAAACAGCAGAAGAAGGACGAGGAGTCTGCCGGAGGAACGAGAGCAGGAGTCGGCGGAAAGAAAGCGAGCGCGGCCCAGCTGCGGATACAGAAGGGTACGAGAATGAAAACAACACCCTCGACAGCACCACAAACCTTCATTTATCACATACACACACACAGACATTCAGAGCGACTCGGTCGTGCTTTTAGTTCAGCCCGTTTGAAGACATGTTCTCGTAACGATGCCGAGTCAGGGAGGAGAGCGAAAGTAGCATTAGCCGCCGCGCTAACACGTAGCGCACTCTGGAGTTAGTCTGCGCCGCCTTATTATTATCACTATATACTCGATGTTCGAATACTTCAGAGCCGTCGCGGGCAGTGAAGCTCCTGTCTAAAGTCAGGCATCACTGGAGAAACGCTCGTTTTCCGTCAGAGCAAACGAACGAGTTTCAATCACAGTCATAACATTGAGGCCTAGAGTTTGACGTGTGGCATTTGTGTGAGTATGAACCTCGTAACGACTCTGAGTCCTTGTGCATTTAACGTCGGGCCCGGACAGATGTGTTAGAGCGGCTCCAACATCTGCTGTGGCCTGTTTTGACTTCTGTGGACAGTCAGAAGTTTGTCAGATCAATGCGCGTGATCGCTCTGATCCTGACCGATCAGGTTTGTTACAGGAACGAAGACACGACTAGAATGAACCTGCTCACCAGGTTCTGGAACAGAAGACGCTTGTGATGAAGGACAGCGCTGTCATAAATGACTCACGCATTAAAATAAGTTCAAGGGATCGTTGACCCAAAAAATCACCATTCTCTCATCATTTACTCACCCTTTCGTTTGTCTTCAAAACGCAAATCGAGGGCATGTTAACGAAACCTGAGAGATTTC
>JAHKKF010526330.1:9728-22044 GCA_019740295.1 Labeo calbasu
GTAGATCGGGAGGTGCATTCCCTTCACAAACAAATGTAATCTACTGCATCTTCAGCGGCTCAGATGTCGGGAGTAAATGATGACCACTATGTTCATTAATACATCCAGCAACACAACACCTCAATCGCTCAGTCTGAGATATTCTTGTCTGACTTACATCCCTGCTCCGGCATCGAAACAATGGAGGGCAGACTGTTACAACTGATCTGAGTTAAAACGCTCATGTCAATCAACTATCGTGGGAGCGGCCTCCGTCGGTGTGACGCCACAATGACAGGCATCTGAGAATGGCTCGATTTAAAAAATTTAATATTATTTTTACAGATTAATTAAAACCCACTGCATGGATTTTTATCATTATAGGGTAGATTTGTACATACACTGCCAACACATATTAATGTTCAAACAACATGTAAAAGTGAACTTAGCATCCAATGACCCCTTTAATTAAACTGTTGAATTTCTTTAATGCAATTTTTTTTTTACGTTATGTTTCCTTCTATTTCAGTTTTACTTTGTTCCACTTGTATTTAAAGAGATAGTCGCAAATAAATCCATTCTTCAATTGAATGTCTCTGTGGAAGGAGTTAAAGAAGGGGAACTCTTTTATGAGGGCAGAATACTTAAAAAGACTTAAAGCCTTATCTTTTTACCCTTGCATTTAAGTCGTCAAAATCCATGTACTTTTTTAGCATTTTTTAATTGATAATTTTATTTATCATTCTAGTTTTTTTTTTGTCTTTGCACAGCACAGTGGTTGACTTTTGATGTGTTTATTTCACACATCAATTCTGTGTGTTCGATTCCATGACAGTTAGGCTAAAAGTAAAATTTTAAAGAAGACATCTAAAAACTGCAGTTGGTGGACAGTTTGTGTGTAAAAGTAGGTTTTTGACAAACTTTTTAAACTTTTGATGTAATTTCTACTTATTTCTCAAGAAATAAGTGTTGTAGTAATGAACTATTTGCTTAGTTATCACCAAACCTCTCTCTCTATTTTATTGTAGATCATTAAATCGTTATGCTTTCTCAGAAATCAGTTAAGGTACCTTCATGCACAAATGCTGAATGCAGAGTCCTTGCCTGATAAGTCTGTTGCCTAAATTTTTGGATGCAGCTGTGAATTCAGTAAGACTGTTATCCACATTGGCACTAATGATGTCCAGCTTTGTCTGTCAGAGATCGCTAAAAATTACATTAAACCAGGATTAAGTCATAGTTAAATTAGGACATTAAAGTAATTTTCATAAACATGCCTTATAAAAGTCATTACTGGTGTGCATCTTGAGAAGAAACAAGGCCACTGATCAACAAGGCCACACATATTTCACGATCAATCAGTGCAAGTTGCATTTTAGTCTGGGACTAGTCTTAAGCCTTGTCTGTAAAACCAGGGATTAATATCTCAACATTACTTCCAATTCTAATTCTGGACTTGTCACTCAAAAAGAACCTTTGTCAAAAGTGGGATTTGAACCCAAACCTCCATTAGGAAACCAGAAACCTCCATGTTTGAGAAGGTTGAAATACTGTGAAATACTAGTGGTCTGGTGCCTTAGACCACTCTGCCATCCTGATACACCCATACAAGGTTGTGAAGGTCAATTCTATCACTGGAGCTGGTCAGATGAAAACATAAAGGTCGCAAACTATAACTTTAACTGTCTCAACATTAATTCCTGTTCTAATTCTAGTCTGGTCACTCGAAAAGAACCTTTGTCAGAAGTGGGATTTGAACCCATGCCTCCATTTGGAGACCAAAAACTTTGACAACCGAGAAAGTGAAAACTTCTTGAGTTTGGCGCCATAGACCGCTCAGCCATTCTGACATGTTGAGGAATGGAGGATAATTCTATTACTGCAGCCTCCATAATAGCAAAACACAAAGAGGAAATGACAACATTACTTCATATTGCCATTGTTCTGTTTCAAGATGCACAGCTGTAACATTTTCTTCTAAGGCATTTTTATAAAAGCTACTTAAAAATCTTAATTTAACTAAGGCCTAGTCCTGGCCTAAGCTAAGCCCCTGTCTGTGAAACTTGGCCATCATATCTCAACGTTAATTCCATTTCTCATTGTAGTATTGTCATTCAAAAAGAACATTTGTCAGTGTGATTTGAACCCATGCCTCTATTCAGAGACCAGAAACCTCATCGTCCAAGAAGGCTGAAATACCTTGAGTTTGGTGCCTTAGACCACTCGGCCATTCTGACATTTGCATGCAAGCCTGTGAAGGACAATTCTATCACTGGAGTTGGTCAGACAGGAAAATAAAGGATGCAAACTGTAAATTTAGAGGCTGGTTTCACAGACAGGGCTTAGATTTACCCAGGATTAGGCCATAGTTCAATTAGGACATTAAAGTAATTTTCGTAAACATGCCTTATAAAAGTCATTACTGGTGTGCATCTTGAGACAAAACAACACCACTGACCTATTTCAAGATCAATCAGTGCAAGTTTCTTTCAATTGAAACAGCTCAGAGTTAAGCCTTGTCTGTGAAACCAGGGGTTAATATTTCAACATTACTTCCAATTCTAATGTTGGTCTGGTCACTCAAAAAGAACCTTTGTCAGAAGTGGGATTTGAACCCATGCCTCCATTCAGAGACCAGAAACCTCAATGTTTGAGAAGGCTGAAAGACCTTAAGTCTGGTGCCTTAGACCACTCGGTCATTCCAACATGCCCATACAAGGTTGCCCATACAATTCTATTACTGGGTTTGAGAAAAATACCTAAATACCTAAAGAAGTATCTGAACTTGCATTATCTCAGATATCATAATAATTGTGAATAAACTTCCTGAATTGTCTTAACTCCTCAGCATACCAGATAGTTTAGAACAGGGGTTTCCAGTCCTGCTCCTGATGGGCTGCTGTCCTGCAGCATTCAGATCCAAACCCAATCAAACACACATAAGCCAAGTAATCAAGGTGTTCAGAGTTACTTAAAAATTACAAGCAGTTGTATTGGAGCAGAGTTAGACCTAAAGCCCCATGATCAGAGTTGGACAATTAAGGATAACATTCTAACTCTTGTGGTATAATGAATACAGTCAGATCTTCAAGAGAGCAGCCCAGAAAATGGAGTGCAGCTGGAAGAAAACTAAATGCATTTCGCCTCGCATGGAAGGATAGTAATTCTACCTAGAAAAAGGTTTGCTTACTTCACTCTTTTAAAAGAAAACGGTCATACTTTATTTTAAGGTCTAGTTCTCACTATTAACAAACCATTAACTATGGCTTTTGCCTCAATAAACTCTTAAATTGCTGCTTATTAATAGTTAGTAAGGTAGTGGGTAAATTCAGGTATTGGGTAGGATTAGGGATGTAGAATATGGTCATGCAGAATAGGTGCTTTATAAGTACTAATAAACAGCCAATACGTTAATAATAGGCATGCTAATAAGCAATTAGTTAATAGTGAGAATTGTTCCCTTTGCTGAAGTGTTACCAAACAAACACTACCCCATGTATTTGATACAGTGGCTAAATTAACAAGAAATAAAGCATCAGCTGGTTCAGACATATCCGAACATCGTACTGTCTTTACTTACAAGATTGAAAATATTATAGAGACAATTATAACTATGCATCCCTATGCATCCCTCTGCTACAATTTCATGCCAGACAAAGAACAGTTTCAATAATTAATTAAATCATCTAAATCAACATGTATGTTAGACCCTGTATCTACCCAGCTATTAAAAGAGATGCTTTCAGAACCTCATAGACACAGAACCTCTTCTTAATATTATCAACTAAATATTATTTTAAGCTGGCTGTTATTATGTTGTTACATTTTTTTCTCTGACTCTGACAAGGAAGTCATTTTCCTCTGACTTCCTTGTTTGTGCATAACCTGTGTGTGACCTCCAGCCAAACTTACCATGGCATGAAGGATGACTGAACGTGAGTGGACCCATGCTGGCAGCACTTACAGATGAACATATGATGAATTACCCTCATCGGTTTGTTTTGCCAGCTGCCACATGCGGGTCACCACCTAATCTCTAGCTGACATTTTGTCCTGTACTGTATATGCAAATACCTGCCAATCAATTTGTCCCCCACCCTTCGCTTTATAATCAAAACAAATTAACTGTAAGTTAAGTTCAACACAATCAGCTTCCAGGAGGACAGGGTTAAAAGGACAATATGGGAACATAAACTGTTACAGCAGATCAGTAAACAGCATTTACTCTTTTCTAACATCCTTCATCTTTCTTTATTTACACAGTTAATATAAAAAGGAAAAAAAAAGGAACAAAAAAAAAATAAATAATAGAATGTAAACAGGGTGAAAGGTTGACTTAGATACCAGGTAACAGGTAACTGGAAGATATGTGATAGTTTATGTGTGTGGTATGCGCTGTATGAATACATTGATTATGCCCCTGAACTGCAGGACACAAGGAAGGGGTGAATCTGGACAAAAATGTGAGAATCATACATTAAGGGATGTCATACAGTGGAAAGGACATACTGTCTGATTTAGAGATGACAAATAAATAGCAGTGGTGTTAATCTGTTGTTCAACATGATGTTTCTCTTTTCTGTTTGCTTCTGAAATTCCAGCTAAATGAGTTCACACTGCAGCGAAAGAAAAGATCTAAATTCAGATTCTGATAACAGACAATGTTTTTTGCAATTAACATTAAAATACTACTACTACTACTACTACTACTACTACTACTACTACTAATAATAATAATAATAAAATAAATTATAACCCAGTGATGAATCTGTAAAGACAACATTGTTAAAGTATGAACTTACATAAATATGTTTACAATGTGTTTTAAATATGAATAGCCATGTTATCTAATTTCTATTTGTATGCCAAAAGTAATATTAAATTTCACTCATTTTATGTTTAACATTTATCTTTCTCAGCATCACTTAGGCAGTGTCCTACAGTAAGTTCACTTCCCTGTGGCCACCCAGGGGGGCCCAGACCCCATTTTGAAAACCAATGCTTACAACACTACAGAACACCAAGGACTCATTTTGTATTCCTTGATAGAAAGAAAATTATATGAGTATTATGACAGAATTTTAATTTTACATGAGCTATTCCTTTGAACGCCAACAGACAGATGTCCTACAGCAAGACAGTAAGACTGTCAACAGGTGATTTGAACAGGCCCTCCACATTAAACCCTCTTGTTCATACTTGTTTGCTGTAAGTCTCAACCTCACCCTAGCTCTCCTTTCATTTCTTCTTTGGGTATTTCATTCATCAGGGCAGTGGGGCAAGACAGACATGGATGGCCGGCCAGTGGTGGCAGACACTAGCTACTTGAGCTCTGACCCTGTGCTTGAAATCTGCTCTTTGGTCTGGCAGTCTGTTCAGCACAGGAGAAAGATGTTGGATGTCTAGCAGAGTGAATTTTGAAAGCGCTGACCTAAAATGTCTGTCTAGTCTAGGCTTGAGGATGGACAACAGTATATCCAAATATATCATCAAATAATCCAAATGAGAAAATTTGGTCACACTTTATTTTAAGGTCCAGTTCTTGCTATTAATAAACCATTAACTATGACTTTTGCCTTAATAAACTCCTAATTTGCTGCTAGTTAGTAATAGTAATAGTAATAGTAATTTAGGTATTGGGTAGGATTAGGGATGTAGAATATGATCATGTGGAATAAATGCTTTATAAGTACAAATAAACAGCCAATATGTTAATAATAGGCATGCTAATGAGTGACTAGTTAATAGTAAGAACTGGTCCCTACACTGAAGTGTTACCGAAAATTGTATTCACTGTTATTTACTTATTGCTTCTTCACATTAGTGTTGTCACATCAACTAATACTAAATCTGAAACTATTGAAACTGTTTTCATTAATAGAAATAAAAATGAAATAATAATAATAATAATAATAATAATAAAATGTATTTAATAATAAATAAATAACACAACAATAACACTGTTTTAGCTATTCAAACTTGTTGTGTCGCCATCAGTCACAACACACGCAAGAACTGCCTTTTTTTTCATTGGGCTGTAGTGCCTACCATATTATTTCTACAATTTTTCATACAAGACAAAAAGGAATGTGAATGATAGTATTGATTAAGAAAAACTGTGGGTCATGTGTTAATATTGTCTGAAATTTCAGTTTTTGGTTATCAAATCTTCAGAATGATAATGTATTTCACACAGACCCAGTGTAATGTACTAGTCATGCTTGGGTAGCAGCATCAAACTACCACAAGTGCAAATGGAAAACGGCAGTAATTTCCTTGAACAAAGTGACAGTCAGTCGTGCTCCATGTTCACATGACAGACTGTTTTCAGAGAAAATGCAGGAGAGAAGGAGGGAGAAGTTGATCTACATCTGAGCAGAGCAGAGAGAATGTATTCTATTGCTAATGCCAAACATAGCTGGTCAGGGGATGCAAGAAGGGGCCTATCTCAAAGAGAATAAGAGAATAAAAAGTTTTGAGCACATTGTGAAGTGACTAATCATCAGAATATTATTTTAGAGAAGAATGTTGTCATGTGTATATTTTGCTTTGGTTTATTTCTAATGTTCCTGTACCTGTTTCTTTTGTTCCAATTTTCCCGCCACTACTTTCATGAGTTCGCCTTAGTATGCGTATTTGGCGTGCTGTCTGGGGAGAGGGCTCCGAGTTCGGTGATTCCTACCGAACCTGGGGCACTCCCCCTGTCCGATGGGAGGGGTCCGAGCTCACCATTTAGTCCGGACCCAGAGCGCTTAAGCTATGTATAGAGGTTCTCTCTTGAGCCGGTAGGCAGTGTTGGGGGTAACACATTACAAGTAATGCGAGTTACGTAATAATATTACTTTTTTCAAGTAACTAGTAAAATAACGCATTACTTTTGAATTTCTAAGAAAATATCTGAGTTACTTTTTCAAATAAGTAATGCCAGTTACTTTTTTTTCCCATTTATTGATTGACAAGTCTCCTGTCGGGAAATTGGGAGTAAACATGATGTTACTGTATTCTAGGCTCAATCTTGACTCTTTGGTCATATTAGGAGGCTGGTTTGTTTGTTTTTGTTCTCCACTAATTAATACAAATGGTGATTAGTTCAATTTAAAATCTTTACAAAGAGTTTTCAGCAGTTTTATGGAAAACTATAAAGAAATCTGTAAAGAAATCTGAAAATATGACCTTTAGTTAACAGTTAAACTCTTTGTATCCACATAATGTACACTGAACTGGACAACATAATGATTTGAATTTCTCTGTCCTCTGCAGATCAGAGGTAACAGCTTTCCTGCAGTAGCTGAGACATGCCAGCTTGCATTAAAAACCAAAATATGCTGCTTTTAACGGACCATATAGTAATCTGAATCAATGTCATGTCATTTTGACTATGGAAATGACTTTAATAAATAAAACCCCAGCAAGCAATTTTTGGTCTAAAAAACGTATATTAGCCGTTGAAACACAGCCTAGACGTCTAGGCTAAAATAAGGTTGTCATTGGGCTGTCAGTGAAAATTTAATAGACGTCTAAACATAGCCCTAGAATAGACTATAAATATATATATATATATATATATATATATAAATATAAATATAGAAATAAAACCAAACACCTTGTAAACGCTGTTGACTTTGCTTACATGATGAAATATCATACATCTCACAAGTATTTTGCCAAAAAATGACATGTAACTAAATTCAAGATTATCTGGTCTAGAAGTGGGTTACAAATAGCTGGACTATATCGGGTCTATAGTTTATCCAGACGTTGAAATGACGACTATTGCTTGCTGGGACACTACAGACAGATGCAGAAGAGAAATGAGAGAAATGAAGTGATCGGGTTGAGAAGTGTTTTAGGGCTTCACTACCCTGTTACTGATATACTTTGTCTGTAGACAGGGGCCTCATTTATAAAATTCTCTGTAGATTTCATCCTGAAAATGTACAGTAACACAAAAGCTAGATTTTGTGTACGCACAAATATTTTCTGATTTATAAAACCGTGCATATGCCAGAACCTACACAAAAATTCCTTTATAAATCCTAGTCATGGGTTGATGTGTGTACATGCATCTCAACCCCAACTCTTCCCCGAAATCACCATATATGGAGCTTACAGCATCTAGCTTTACTATGCACAACCTCATCTGTGTATCATTCCATGCATATTCCCATCCACGTGGCACCATGTTTAACACAGTCAAAGGTACAAGACATAAAGGATACTCTCGTGTGCAGCACCGTTGCACTTCAGGCGTCCCGAGTTCGAAACTTGGCTCATGGACCTTTCCCGATTCCTCCCCCTTCTCTCTCTCCCACCTCGCTTCCTGTCAAATGCCATATATAAGCCATTTGTGCCATACACATTCATTTTTATTGCTAAAAATCATGCTGTATCCTTCTTGTGTTTTAGAATAAATATAATCAAAATATCCAAAATATCCAGTTCAAATCAAATTAAATTTCTGTAGTTTTGCTGATAAGGTGAATATATTTTAGCTATTTTTAGTGGAAATAGACTGGCCTATATTTACTGCAGTGTAAATATAATTGTTTGACTTGGCGCATCACTGACAAAGTATTTTAAAAAGGAAATGTGCAAATCATACCTTTTTTTAAGTTGTGGAGATGCCTTCACACAACATCAAGACCTCAGTGCAGCTGCAGTTGTACAATAAGCTATTATCATTAGTTCTATTCAAACTGGACAAAGGACTATTAAACCACCAGTGTCTGCAATAATATTGAAGTAAATGTGCATCATTGATCATTGTTATTGCTAAAAATATTTCAACATGAGAACTGCAGTTTAGTCTAAAGATATTATAACATTGTAATATTGATATATATAATATTGTGCACTTATAGCATTCCTCGCTGTCATTAAAACATAGCATGCCACAGGAAAAGTGATCAAGCACATCTACTACAAATGTGTGTAAATTCATATCATTTTTGTTTATGACTTAATGACTGTTAATGACTTTAATGATAGTTGAATGTTCAATGTAAATGTGTGGTTACACTTTACAATAAGGTTTGTTAGTTAACTTTAGTTAACATGAACTAAGAATGAACAATACTTCTACAGCATTTATTAATGTTAGTGTGACCAGAGCAGTGCTTTCAGTGACCTTAAAGCGGTCATCAGATGCCCATTTTCCACAAGTTGATCTTAATGTGGGTCTTAATGAAAAGTCTATAATATACTTTGGTTAAAAATTCTCAACGGTTGTTTAAAACAACACCCTTTTTACCTTGTCAAATTGAGCTCTGCAAAAATCATTTCATTTTAAGGGGTTGTTCCTTTAAATGCAAATAAGCTCTTCTCGCACCACCCCTCTCTTCTCTCTGTGGAGTGACAAGCCTGTTTACTTTAGCCGCTAAACTTCCTAACTACCACGTTATAAGGAAAGGCGATCGCAAAGATTCATAAAAAAAATAAACCTTATACTCACTTCCAACTAAACAAAAATGTTTCTCTCTCTCTCATATATAAATAGGAAAATTCAACCAACATTATACTCTTAATAAGTTAACTTTTATTACAGAAATGGTAAAAGAAATTCACAATTTAAAAGGAAAGTATTTTACTACACATCCATGATATGAAAGCTAACACAAGACAACAACACACAATCCCACAATTATAAAGAAACTTTGTACCTTCCCCACCAACCACTATACATAACCACAAAAATTCTTATAAAAAAGGGAAACAACAAGGCTAAAGCTTACCTTAGGGGTGACAAACTAGCTGAAATGAATTGTGCTCTCAACCAAATATGTGCACCACAAACAATAGAAAGAGATGCTCAAACCCTGGTGTTCCAAACTCATAACCATGTGCTTTACACAGGTGACTAGCCTCCCCCTCAATGCACCCAACCTTGGATCAGACTAGAAAAAAAGGAAAAAGAATTAGTGTGTCTGGTACACTGGTACTACAAAAGGTACAAATATCAAATATTCACTACAAAAAAAACAAAAAAACAAATTACAATTGATAACCTAGAATGTCAATTAACAGAGTAACGTAACAGCATCCTAACTCACTGGCAATAAACCAGAATTCAATATGAATATATTTTAGATGGAGGACATGCTACTAACCCGACCTAAGCAGCTCGACTCATTATCACACTTAAAATCAACAAATGTTGTTTGTTTGTTGCTCTTAACTGTGTGTTATGGTTCTGTTGTATGGATATGTTGTTTTCTGGTATTTAGTTTTATCTTTGAATTGTAAATCACCTTGGACAATTAACATTGTAATTATATGATTCTATATAAATAAAATGACCATGACCACGACCATGACGAAAACAAAGTGAAAACACAAACACTACAATTTCACTCTAAAGGAAACCAAACAACAGCACGAATTAACTGTGGAAGACTGAAAAACAAAAACAGTAATCAGAAATACCCCAAACAACCTATTACCAAAAAAGAATCGAATCATACATGCTTAAATCTGGGATACACAAGCATAGGATGATAGGATGCCTTCATAAGTGTTGTTTCACTAGAAACACACAAAAGAAAACACTTCAAACCAACAATATGAAACCAAATCAACATATGACAGTACAATAAAGTTCTTCAAAAATCAACCATTACCCACCTCGACTACTGAGACAATGAAGGCCAGAAGGGGCGGGTATAACAGAGGCTACATTCTAATGCTCCTGTCCAGACATTTAAATACTCCGACATTAATTATCCTTATTGCTCACTCCCATAATGGGACAACCACCACGAAGAAGGGAAGCCCATCCTACACTGCCACATTAGTTAATATTAATTTCAGCATTTACTAATGCATTATTAAAATCATGAATTGTGTTTAACATTAATTAATGCACTGTGAACTAACATAATCATTGAATGACTGTATTTTTTGTTAACTAACATTAATAAAGATTAATAAATAGTGTAATAAATGTATTGCTCATTGTTCATTCATGTTATTTAATACATTAACTAATGTAAACTAATGACCCCTTATTGTAAAGTGTTACCAAATGTGTTTTGTAACAGAGTTTATCATTGTTTACTTCATTGCTTTTCTGACTTCAGGAAAAAGAGTTTGTATGCACGGTCTAGACAGTGCCCGTGCAGTGCGTACATATTTGTGCCAAGTTTATTTTTTATAAATCCCAATATATGTGTGGAAAATTGTGTACGCATATTTCTATGCCCATTTTGTGTATATGCAATGTTTTATAAATGAGGCCTCTGGTCATTTGCCTATGGTAAAAATTTACTTTTGTCCATGGGACAAAGAAAGTTATAAGATTTAGGAATGTCATGAGTAAATGATAGAAGTTTCATTTTTAAGAGGAAAAAAATCCTTTAAGACCTTACTTTAGGACTCTCTTAACAGCAGCATAAAACTCAGAACAAACTGCATGAATTTCTAAAAGTGTGTCCTCTGACAGAGACAAACCAGCTCGGATCACCCTGACCTGCTGGAGTCTCTCTCTGCGTTGCCTCTGTTGCTCCCAGTAGCAGCTGTGCTCCAATTACAAACTCATGACACCGCCTGGCCCATATTAGCATGTAATTAGGACCCCCCATCCTCTCCTGATTTAAACAGGGCTCAACATCACTACTGACCACACCACGACCCTAATTGCCTCCTAATGTTTCCTGCAGCACAGTACATTCAGGAAACTATCAAGAGCTACCTGGTGGGTCTTCAACAAAATGGTGTAACAATTTAAAAATTAGGTGGACACTGGTGTTCTTGACTCATATAGTGAGTTCTAAAATACACTGAAAATAGTATGCCAAAGGTGCGGAATCACATGAATAATGAAATATTGTTCTTTAAAGAATCCAACATTGCTCCAGTTGTGATATCATTTTCAGTTCACCTCAGAAGTGCTGTCTAAGATATTTCTTCTCATCCTCCTCTTTTATCTTGAGATGTTGACAGGAAATGGATTGCTGTGCTTTTACACTCCAGTAAACACGCTCGGCTTGTGAATGTATAGATGGGTGTGATGTAGGGTGCCGTTTAACCCAGAAAAGAGGCAGAGACAGGCCCCGGGGACGAGTCCAATGCTCACGCAACACATCCATCATGAAGGGCAATGGAAAGCGCAGAATGGTGGGCCGCCTGTCCTCCCCCGGGGACATCTGCAGTAGGAGAGATGAAAAGACACACTGGTTGTCAGAACATACCCGCCACACGTGGAGACTTTATGAACGCCACATCTTTGACCTCCCATATGTCTAGCAGCTGAGAGATTAGTATCTTATATCTGTATGAACATTCTCGTAGGCTAGGTACTGAGTGTCTCAAATAAGGTTGCTTACTATGCCCCATAACGCCC
>JAHKKF010526335.1:1108-13782 GCA_019740295.1 Labeo calbasu
CTATCAACACTGTCACCTGCCTGTGCACTTACACTTATTTAATATATATATATATATATATATATATATATATATATATATATATATATATTTTTTTTTTTTTTTTTTTTTTTTTAATTTTAAAAATAAATTAAAAAAAATAAAATGATACAAAAATAACAAAATAAATCAATAAATACCTTGATATTGGGAAACAGTTAAATAGTTCTGTGGGAGGCTTCGTCTGACAATGCAGAAATGAAAAGGCACATCTTCTCATTTGATTCAACTTTCTTTTGGAGTGGTGATTTGCTACTTGTTTAAAAAGCAGAAAATCCGAAAATGTCTTTTTCAGCTGTGACTAATAACTAGCTTGAAGAGAGCTACTCCAATCATTATAAAAACAGTCAAGCATTAATTCAAACTTGACTGTTTTTATAACAACTAGAGTAAAAGTGCATCAACATCAGAGTGTAAAAGACAGAATCTCGAGTGCCTCATTTCCCCCCTGTCGTGAAGAGGCAAATTAGGAGTCGCGCAAAAAAAAAAACTCCATCCGCTTACAAAATTATCCTTTTACATTTCAGTTCACCATTCAGGATTACTGGAAGCTGCTCTTCAAATTTTCTAGTCTATTTTGGATAATTATAGTTACGAGTTCAAGGGGTATTAAGGGAATAAAATAGATTACATTTTTCACAGGCTTTCAGGAGCCGCATGTTAATGCACCCCATTTAGAGATAATGCTGAGTAACACCACAAAGAAAAATGTGCCTTTTTTTAATGAAAAGGAATTTGACAAATCCATCTCATGTGACTCTTCGTAAAAATATGACTTTCTTTGAGTTATATTAGAAAGATGAAATGTTGAAGTAGTTTAGAGGTGAACTGTGTGTGATTTTATGTCAGCGGATATGTGTCTATACCTGTGGCAGACCGGCGGCTGCGGCTGCAGCCTCGATAGGCGTCTCATTGGGCAGGAGTTGTGGATTCTCCGCAGTGCAGGTCATCTGATGTGCAAGCACTTCCTCTAGTGTGGGAAACTCCCGATAACAGGGAAAACACATGTACACTGAGGAGGACTCCATGGCTGCTTGAAACACACAAGAATATGTGTAAGTAAAACAATAACACATGTTTATATAAAGTCAAGCGCTGACAAAGACAAACATTTGATTAAGGGTAAACTGTTAAAGGTTTTAGGGTCTGGCTCCAATAACAGCGCCCTCTTTTGATCCAAAAGAGAATACACAACTAATAATAAATTGCAGCAATTCTACTTGCCCTCACACTTATGCCTGTTTTTCACCACTGATTAAAAAAATAAAATATGAATGAATTAAAAAAAAGAAAAAGAAAAAGAAAAAAAAAAAAAAAAAGAAAAAAAAAACTTTTTTTTTCTTGAATTGCGTGATTGCAAGAAATAAAATCGGAATTGCGAGATAAAAACTCGCAATTCAGAATTCTTTTTCTCAGAATTGCGTGATACAGATCAAATCAGATTATATAATTTTAAGTATTTTATCATTTATTCATTTATTATTTTATCAGGTTTTTATATTTTATATTTCTTATTATTTTTCTTGTTTAGGCATTTCCATTATTATTCAGTTTCATGATTGTGGGGTTTCATGAACTGTTTTGTGTGCATGAATGGGAGACAGAATAGAATGGGATGTTTATGGAAACCCAAGGTTTATGGGATGTTGTTGTGAATTAGTTTGATATATCATTACTTGCTGAATTTCTGTTCATCAGACAAAGTCTAAACATTGAGACATACGCAACTAAGATTGTTCAATAAACTCTGTTATACTTTTTTTTTCAGTCGTTTCTGTTACCGGACAAACTGATATTTTCTGACGGGATCTGGCGTCCGGGGCTGGATCTTAAGTATTGTCCAGGCGTGGGGACTCAATCTAACAATTGTGAGTTTATATCTCATAATTCTGACATCTTACATCTCAAAGTCGCAATTGCGTTTTTTTTTTTTGTTTTGTTTTGTTTTTTTTTTCAGTGGCGGAAATTTGTCCATACCAACTGGACTCTTTCAAATAAAGACATATTAAATGAGTTAGCACTTACATTCATTTAAAAATAAGAGGTACAGGGGACCGTTAGATGCATTTTTTTATTATTTTATTTTTTGACACTATTTATATATTCGTATGACCTACACTAAAAGTTTATGGTGGTTAATCAGAGATTAATCATTTTATTTGGCAATGCATTACATTTATCAAAAAAATTTAAATAATACAAAAATGACAAAAAATTTCCATTTTGACAAGATTTCCATTTTAGACCGTCTTTTAAACTTGAGAATCCTGAAAAAAATAAAATATCTATATAAAATTTAATTTAATATAAATGTAATTTATATCTATAATTAAAGTTGAATTTTCAGAATCATTACTCCAGTATCAGTGTCACACGGTCCTTCAAAAATCTTTCTAATATGCTGATTTATTATCAGTGCTGAAAACAGTTAAAATATGGAATATTTGGAACCTGTGATACTTTTTTTCAGGACTCCTTGATCAATAAAAAGTTAAAAAGAACAGAATTTATTTAAAACAGAAAGGTTTTCTAACAATCTACACTACTGTTCAAAAGTTTGGGGTCAGTACATTTTTAATCTTTTTTTTTTTTTTAAAGAAATTAATACTTCTATTCACCAAGAATGTGTTAAATTAATACAAAGTGATAGCATAGAATTACACTGTTAGAAAAGATTTATATTTTGAATAAAAGTTGTTCTTTTTAACTTATTATTCATTAAAGAAACCTGAAAAAAATATTTAGCAGCACAACTGTTTCCAACATTGATAATTCTAATAATATATCAGCATATTAGAATGATTTCTGAAGGATCATGTGACACTTAAGACTGGAGTAACAGCTGATGAAAATTCAGCTTTGCATCACAGGAATAAATTACATTTTAAAGTATATTAAAATAAAAACCATTATTTTATTTTTGAGCATATTTGAGCACCAAATCAGCATATTAGAAAGATTTCTGAAGATCGGATCATCTGACACTGAAGATTCAGCTTTCAGCAGAGTTATTTTAGTTATTTTATGTAATAATATTTCACAATGTTATTGATTGTATTGTATTTGTGATCCGATAAATGTAGCCTTGGTGAGTATAAGACACCAATTTAAAAAACATTACCAAAAAAAAAAAAAACTTTTACAGTAGTGTATGCAAAATAAATAAATAAATACATACATACATACATAAAACCTTGAAAATAAATACATGAAAACTATGTCCAAAAAGAAAGAAAAATCTGTAATGACAACTATTTAGAAAACAATAATGTTTGAAAACATGAAAACAAAAATGTTTCTGAAAAGGAAAACTATGAAACTGAAGCATTGAAGAGAGTGGATCTTTTTGAGCTGATTCAGGTTGCATGCCACACCTCTATGAGGTGACAGACAGGAAGAGGACGGATGGAATGTCTTAAGGAAGAGAGGAGGATGAGTGTGAAATAACAGATATTCCATGGCAGATGGCAAGTAAAATGTCCTTACAGCATGTTATCAGTGTTAACATGAGGGGGCTGAGTGCAACATGACGTGCAAACTGTGGCAAAACAAAGCCACACTCATTAGTTTCACTCCGCATAATTTATCAAGACGGCACAAAAGACCAAATAATTGCAGCTGAAATGTCACAGAAAGAGCTTAAATATGAGTCAGTCAAGTTCATCCTGGCAATCATAGACATACAATTTAAATGTTAAACAGAAGCAAATCTGCACATAAATGTGTGTAAACACAACAAAATCTGAATATGAAATGATTCCTCCTCGTTTTACAAGAAGACAATATTTTATGTCAATATATAACATGGCTCACATGGCTTATTTATTCAGTAATGCTTACAGATTATGGGTTTGACAACTATTTGTCACCAATATTCACACTTTTCTAAATAAGAAGCTATTGGTCCTTTAATATCAACAATATTGTACACTAAAATGCTGAGTTAAAAACAACCTAGCACTGGGTGAAATATGGACAAACCCAGCGGCTGCGTTAAATGTTTAACCCAACTTTCTGGGTAGTTTTATTTAACTCAATTATTGCTTCAAAAATACTGTATTGTTTAAAATGAACCCAAAATAGATTGCAAATTGACATTTATTAATATGTTCAATAAATCAGCATTTATTAATAAGTTAAATAAATAATAATTAAATTTAAAAAACATTATTTTAAATTGCTTATTAATAAATGTTCACCTTTTGATTATTGCTGATGCCTCTAGTAATTATGGTGTGTCTCATTTTTAATTTGCAACCTATTTTGGGTTCATTTAAAGCTGGTCATATAATCATTTTAAACAATAGCTGTGTTAAATAAATCTATCCAAAGGTTGGGTTAAACATTTAAACATTTAACCCAACCTGCTGGGTCAAAAAAAACCAAAACAAAACAAAACACAGTAGCATGAATTTGTCCATGTTTTAACAAGCAAAGGGTTGTTTTTAACCCAGTGTGAAAATGCATGGTGTTGGTCTCTAAACAGATCACATGTGAATCGCATGTCACATCTAAATTAATTTTATAATATTTTATAATTATTTAATAATATTTAAATTATTGTTACAATGTATATACTGTTATACATTTTACATATAATCATACTTAAATTGTAACAAAAATTCATGACAGTATTTTAAACTAAAATATTATTGCTGTTGCTATTTATATTGCATATTACATTTTGTCACCAATATTCACACTTTTTTACATAAGCACCTATCTGTTCCTCATCATTATTGTCAAAAATGCCAATAAACGCATCAAACCGACAGAGTATATTATTGTGTATAAAAAGAAACAATAGCATTAATTAAGTAAAACATTATTTTATTAGAAATTATTTTAAAAAGCATTATATTTAATATCGTGCTGTAACTATTCTTATATATTTACATAACTTTCTATATTACTAAAACTATTACTTGTTATTTATTATTTTGTCTGTCTAAAAATTACATTCGTTAATGCCTTCTAGGCATTATTGTCAAAACCCAGACGTAAAATAATTTCGCATATCAGTTACATGACACTTATAAACAAACGCTGTTGTCATAAAACAACCGATATTAATGGACCTCTACATTTTTAATAATAACGATCATCTACTACTATGTTTGCAGCAAACACCTAATCGGTTATTAAACTATGCGGGTTTTTTCTATTCCATCGAAATAGTGTTACAGTTGGATGATCAGGAGGGACAGCAAAATGATCACAGCGCCACTCATTAGTTGCACCCGAAAGGCTAACAAGCTAACAGCAGTTAGCCAACAGCCTCAACTAGCGGGCTCTGCTGGCCTGCTAGCATTTAGGATGCACCAACTTCCCTTTACAAAACAAGGGTAAATATGTGAGAAATATATTTACAGAGCTACAGACGTTGGTTTATTGACAGTTATATATGTTCAAAGTGCAGCCGCTATGGGTGCTTGGTCGCGCTCAAACATTGAACACATATTGCGAGCGAGAGAGAAGCGCCGAAGAAGGGCAGCACGCGCTTCTTCGGTGGTAGTTCGGCGGAATCCGCCCGTTAGCAAACGGCGAATGTCTCCCCCAGTCGAGTCTCCGAGACGACATGTACTACTAATTACAGAAACCGGAGATAATATTGAATTAGTCGGAAAAAACATTGCTCCCGTATGATAAAATAAACAACTCACCGATTATGGCCTTCTCCTATCGTATCTGTCAGAAATGTTATTTGGAACGTCTCAACAAAGCGCGACGTCATTGGTCCGCTGCACTTTTCAAGTCCGCCAATAGAATTCCTCTGAAAGTCCAGCGTACTTGCAAAAATACGTCATCTCTGCTGGTTCAACGGCTGAAGTAAAAGAGAGATGTCCTTCAAAATGTAAATATCTATGACTATGACGATTTAATTTGGATAATGAACATTCTTAAAAAATAAATTATATTCGCTAAACAAAAATAAACTATATTATATTCATTAAACAAAAATTCATTCTTATAAAGGGAAAGTTGTAGACTACATCTCTTAATTCAGAGAATTAAATAAAATTCAGTCTTTTTCGAGAATGTTTTTTTTAATATACAAACCAAGTTTTGATTTAGTACTTCATGACGTAAATTGCAGTAGAATCATTTGTTTTATCATACAAGATTCAATAATATGGATCTGCTTTGAATGGCATTAGAAAAATCAAGAAAGACTCGTAATTTTACTATTGGCACAATTCATTCATTCATTTAGTTAGGTGACATTTTGTATATGGTTCAAAAAACGTTAACAAAAAAAATAAGTAATGACACAAAATGTTATTAAAATTAAATGAAAATAATTTCATAATCACAATCCTTTTACATTTAAGATTAAACATTTATAGCCACTTACAGATGTTTTAGAGGCTCTAACAGAAAAGCTATTGCTCTTATAATCACATGTGTAGGCCTGTACACTAAAAAAAAATGTTGGGTTAAATACACTGGGTGAAATATGTGACCCTGGACCACAAAACCAGTCATAAGGGTACATTTTTCAAAACTGAGATATATAAATAATCTGAAAGCTGAATAAATAAGCTTACCATTGATGTATGGTTTGTTAGGATATGACAATATTTGGCCGAGATGCAACTATTTGAAAATCTGGAATCTGAGGGTGCAAAAAACTAACTTCTAACTTCTGAGAAAATTGCCTTTAAAATTGTCCAAATGAAGTTTTTAACAATGCATATTGCTAATCAAAAATTAAGTTTTGATGTATTTACAGTAGGAATTTTACAAAATATCTTCATGGAACATGTCTTTACTTAATATCCTAATGATTTTTGGCATAAAAGAAAAATAAATAATTTTGACCTATACAAGGTATTTTTGGCCCAGCAACTTAAGACTGGTTTTGTGGTCCAGGGTCACATGTGGACAAACCCAGTGATTGAGTTGTTTAAATGTTTAACCCATCCTTCTGGATAGTTTTATTTAACTCAACTATTTATTTTTTTTTAAATACTGTATGACTGGCTTAAAATGAACCTAAAATAGGTTGGAAATCAACATTTAACTCATTCGCTGGGTTGTATTTAACCCCCCATTTTTTAGAGTGTATTAGATGGAAAATGTTTAAATTCCTTTAGTCAAATATCTAGTGACAATCATGTAAATGTTTTTTTTTTTTAAACGTTATTTATTAGGCGTATGGAATCCATATAGATTACATACAGCAGTACAAAATCTAACAACTAAACATTTTTTTCAGCACCTGTAAGTCTAAAAGTTTAGGTGCTTTGCAGTTCCTTATTTAGACAAAAGAATTTTGAGGTAGTGAGTGATGAGACTGCAGAAATGACAGGAAGTTGCTTGAAGTTCAAGTTAGAGAGGTGACCGCAAATCTGCCTGTCTGTCCACTGAAACAATCACTCTATTAGTATTCAGTGTATGACGGCTCAGTGGCTTATAGAGTATTCAAAGTTATGCCAAAGTACTTGAGCTGAGGTCTGTGTCTCCTCTAATGAAAAAGTAAGGTTATATTACTTCTAGAGTGAATTAAATTGTGGTCACAAATTGTAGGCCTACGGTTTGTCATATAATTGTAAAAATGTTGCTAAAAATGTGAATTAATTAATAATTGTGAAAGCGGTGGACAAAAGACAGTAGGGCTACACCTTTCTGAACAGAAAATGGAATATTTATATTTGTGGACTTGAAAAAAAAAAGATTTCAGTAAGTGAAATAACACTGAAAATAATGATTATAAGGTCAAATCAACACAAACAACATTTTTATTCCCATCTCCACCCTCTAATCTAAGCTAATTTACAAATGTTAATACCTAATCAGTGTGTAAACAGAGGACAACAGAGACTTCCAGGACCTCCTGATTGGCTTTTGTTGTCAGGAGCTTTTCAGTGCACTGTGATCAGTTTAAACACATAGCCGAAAGTCTACTCAGAATTGAACATCTGGTGCCATTATTCTTTGAATGTCAGGCAATGCAAATGTCCTGCAATCATACAAATGCAATAAGGCATTTCAAAATCATGACCCTCAGCTGAAGCGATGAGAGGAAAAAATAAAGCAACTGAATTTTGAAGGATGTTAAGATTTTGAATCCATGAGGACCTCAACTGGTGATCAAAAACATGGGGTGCCTTCAACCCTATTCTGCTCTAGACAGCATTTTAGTTATTATCTTCTTTTAATAAACTCCTAAACAATGTTATTTTTATTCAGAATGTTCTGCATTGCATTATTTTGTACCTAATTTTCAGAAGCTACACCCACCATTTAACAAATGCAGGGTATCTGCATGTTTAAAATAACGAAATTGAAGACAACAGGCATATTAATGCCCATTAGGCCTACTAAAAGTTAGTGTAAAGCGATATTAAATATGGTTGAGTTTGTTACACCACAGAAGAATGTGTTATTAACCACTCAGCCATGCTCAGCAATGCTAAGTATATATAATATTTAACCAAATAGCAAACTGTAGGCTGTAGTAACTAACAGTAATGACAATTCAGCAGGCGAACCACTGATGCTAATGAGCCCTAGTTATTTTAGTGTTAGGGGACAGGCCATGCTTAGTGCGTCATCAAAAAATTATTTGAGTCCCGCCTAAAAATCCTGAACACAGAAATGCTGAAAAAAATTAATGGTCTAAGTCCACAATACAGTACTACACAGTTCACAGTCTTTGTAACATGTTTTCAGCAATAAATTTCTAATATTTATAATGTGTTTCCGAACAATTCTATGAATGGCCATTATTACATTAAAATAAATGTTTCCAAAAACCTTTATATATATATATATATATATATATATATATATATATATACGGTTAAATAAATACATCAATATTGTAAAACGCATCCTTGCTAAATAACATTTACATTTCTTTCAAAACGATTTTCAGTTTGAATGGCATCGCACATTTGGTAACTCACGCTGCATCCTCTAAAGGGCGCTATGGGGTCATGCTGGAGGCGTCATAATTTGAAAACCACGCCCACGCCCTCCATTGACTTTGTATTGCAGGAAACTGCCTTCTTGTCATTTCTGACTTATAACAAAAAAACAGAACAATGTCTAAAAGCTGCTATGTGAAATGGTGTACAGTAAACAAGCTAAAAAACACAGAACTACGTTTTTATAAGCTGCCAACCCCAAAAAAACGAGAGGGTGCTCTCTGCAGAGATGCAAATGGGAGGAGCTGGAGCTCTAGGTGGTAATAGGTGGGGATAGACACCTAACCCTACCACTATCCTAAACATAACTCCACCCATTAGTTCACACAGAGATGGAGCTGGACATCCAGAGAGGGGGAGCTGGAGGCCATTCAGCTCTGCAGTGAGCAGTACTTGAAAAAAAAAAAAGCGTTTAAGGACACAAAAGTAGAACGCAACGTGTCATATTATTTTGAAAAGTATGCCCACTGGAGGTGGAAACTTATTCGCAACAGTAAACAATCATTATTTTTATCCATTTCAAAGGATTATTTTCTTCCTTTTGCTGGAGATATGATCCAACAGAATGGCTCAACGTGAAATACCCTGATATTCACAACTATTTGTGTCCTTAAACCCTTTTTTTGGGTTGCCAGATTATAAAAACAGTTCTGTTGTTTTTTTTAGCTTGTTTAGTGTACACATTGTCACATAGCAACTTTTAGACATTGCTCTGCTTTTTAAGTCAGAAATGACAAGGAGGCAGCTTCCCGCAATAGTCAATTGAGAGCTTTGGATGTGTGGGCGTGGTCTAAATGCGCCCCGTCTCTATAGCACCCTCTAGAGGATGCAGCGTCTCGTTCCCTATTCTCAGGGAACCATAGTTACATGCAGAACCCAAGACATTCTCAATCGAAAACAGAACTCACGCTGTGTCACCTAGAGGGCGCTATAGGGAATGCCTGCAGCACGACCCCATAGCACCCTCTAAAGAAAGTTTCTCATTCCCTATTCTCAAGGAACCGTTACATCAGGGGTGCTCAACCCTGTTCCTGAAGATCTACCTTCTTGCAGAGTTCAGCTCCAACCCTGAGCAAACACACCTGAACCAACTAATCAGGATCTGAAGGAGCACCTGATAATTACAAACAGGTGTGTTTGATCAGGGTTGGAACTAAACTCTGCAGGATGGTAGATCTCCAGGAGCAGGGTTGGGCACCACTGTGTTACATGCTTAACCCGAGATGTTTTCAGACAACAAAAATGCTGATTTTTTTTAGTCATTTGACATTTTATGGCCTTTAATTTTCAAAAATACATCGACAATTGGATAATCCATGGTGAATAAACAATATAACCCACAGAGACATTTCATAACTTTATTAATGAGTTTATTATTTATACCAACAAACAAAAACATTGTTTATCTCTCCCTCTCTCTCCCTTTAACCGTTCATCTTTTCACTGATGGGCCGAGCAGCCTGTGTGTGGTAGTGTGTACCTGCCCTTTCCAGAACATTCCATCAGACAATATTCCAGAGTTTGAGATATGAACATTACACCAAATGACATCACACACACAAACCCCTCCCCCATCAGATTGTTAAAAACAGAATCAGACAGCAATACAATAAATAAAAGGATCAGAATTAACACTGATGAGGAGGGGGAAGGGCAGGCAGGCAGGCGGGCGGGCGGTCGGTCGGGCGGATGAGGAGAGAGAGTAAGAGAAAGAGACTGAGAGAGATATCAGGTAAAAACAAAATTTTGTTCAGTTTCGTCTTTCTCCCCAGGACACAGAGAGAGGCTGGATGAAATGTTATATACAGTTGTATGATGAAGGGATAGGCGGAAGGAAAGAGAGAGGGAGAGAGGGAGGGAGGGAGGAAGGGAGGGCGAGAGAGAGAAAGAGATAGAGAGAGACCGAGAAAGGCTGGTTTCTGCTCATACCAGCACTGCTCCACTAGGAGAAAAATCTAATTACAAGGACAACAGAATAACAATAACAAAAATAACAAAATAAAAGGTACATGGCATTTACATATTAGCAATGAGAGAGGAGGAGGAGGAGAGAGGAAGGATGGAAGAAGGGAAAGACAAACAGCTCCAGTCTCATTTGCTAAGTATTTATGGTGTGTGTGTGTGGGCTCATGTATCAATGTGTCTTTTGGATGAACATCCGCAAAATCCCCATTTTATATAAACACACACACGGCGTAGACTCAATGCACAAATGTAATCAATCGGAACAGCTAACACGGCTATCGATGGGACTGACCTACCAGTTATATACGTGTGCTTGTGTATGCGCATGCACAAAAACAAAAGTGAGCACGTTTTTAATAACGAAACTGACAAAACCCCCAGATAAACCCTGTCTTAACTTATCCAAATACCTATTCTCCTTAAAAGAAATTAAAACACAAAAGAGTGTGCAATGATTACTTAAAATTGACATTCGCACATATTAAGACACCCATTTTCGTCTCCGCGAAGAGAAACAGCACATCTTGACACACAAACACTGACATCTCACGCTCGCTGCTTCATAAAACACGTCGCAGTCCTTGCTTTTGTGCAAGAACTCCTAAAGAAAGCTAAAACGTATGACTTTAAGAGCAAAATTAAATTTAAACGAGCTTGATATCTCATCATTTAAAAAGTCAAATGAACGGTACCAGAGGCAGAGAGAGCAGGAACTGTGCGGTGCTCTTCCTGCCACTAGAGGGCACGTGTGCCCCAAGCGGCCCTTCGCAGTCTTTAAACCGAAACATGACAATCATCCTACTAAATTTACATCGACCTCATTATCTCCTCCTGTGATGATTGACGTCATTAATCTGGGCATCACACACTTCTACCATCATGACGACACGTAACACGAGGTGACAAGTGTGCGTGCTTGTGTGTTTCTGGGAGGGTGCGTGCAAGGGAGACTGTTTGGAGCTGCTTTTGGGAAGGAGAGAGGAATGAGAAAGAAGGGATGAGGAGAGAGGGGTGATAACGTCGCAGTAATGCCAAGGGAACAATTAGGTGTTGTTGCTCAGGGGTCCCGGTGCTGAGCTAGACTGGGCTGGACCGTCTGAACCGCTGCCCTCTGTGAAGACAAACACATACAAGGATTTAAAATACTGCAGGGCGTGTGGATTCACAAATCCATACGGACTGACAGGAAGGGTAAATAAAAGGCATTTGGTGTGCATGTGCGATCAGTACCGTGTGAGGCAGGTGTCGTCTGCGAGCGAGCATGGGGAGGAATGAGAATGGAGTTCAACTGTGGTTGGATAGACAGCTCTGCGGTGGGGGGGGGAGAGAAAGACAAAGTTAGCCATCAATATCTAAACGTGTCAAAACCCTAGATAGCTTTTTACTTGCGTCACAGAATGTGAAAGCAGTTTTAAATTACAAGCTCCCTTCTAAGTTTCCTAAAAGCCATAATTTGATGCATAGGTTGCGACGAGCTCAAGACAAAACTGAGTTGAATTACTAAATGCATCATTTTACCCACTATTTTCAGAGCTCCAGACTCGGGAAATAGCGGCAGTGAAATTTTCACTTTTTTAGCTGCAAATTACACAATGAGTCAACATAGATGGCGCTGACATCTTTGCTTAAGTTCACTTACGTGGATTCATTTTGAGGATCTATTGCATTGGGGGGTGGGGATTAACAAAGCAATGCATCAAATCATAATTTCAAGCTCTGCCATCGGTGTAAGTGCAG
>JAHKKF010526339.1:6161-31137 GCA_019740295.1 Labeo calbasu
ACCTTCGTTCATCTTCGGAACACAAATTAAGATATTTATAATGAAATCCGAGAGCTTTCCTGGCCCTGCATAGACCGTAGCACAACTGACACGTTCAAGGCCCAGAAAGATAGTAAGGAAAAATCAGAAATATCTTCATTTGTGTTCTGAAGATGAACAAAGGTCTTACAGGTTTGGAACGGTATAAGAGTGAGTAATGACAAAATTTTAAGTTTTTGGCTGAACTAATCATTTAAAGGGGTCATCAGATGCAAAGTTGACTTTCACATGTTGTTTGAACATTAATGTGTGTTGGTAGTGTATGTACACATCTACCCTATAATGATAAAAACACATGCCGGAGCAGGGTGTAAGTTAGACAAGAATACTCGGATTGAGCGATTGAGGTGTTGTTGCTGGATGTAATAATGAACATAGTGGCTGTCATTTACTCTCGACATCTGAGCCGCTAATGATGCAGTGAATTATGTTTGTTTGTGAATGGAATGCGCCTCCCGATCTACATATATCCATCTATGTTTGCACGAATCATTTGTGATCCAGCTTCACTTACAGCAGAAGTGAGTGTAAGTTTTTTTTGTATTCTTTGGTATTTTTAACCTTTAATATGATAGGACAGATCAGAATGGACAGGAAACGAAGTGGGAGAGAGATAGGGGCGGGATCGGGAAAGGTGCTCAAGTCGGGACCCGAACACGGGACACCCGTAGTCCAATGGCGCTGCATGTCAGCGCACTGCCCACAAGGCCATCGCACCGACATAAGGTTTTTTTTTTTATGAATCTTTGTGATCGCCTTTTCTAATAATGTTCTAGTTAGCAAGTTTAGTGGCTAAACACGGCTAAAGTAAACAGGCCCATCACTCCACAAAGAGAAGAGGGGGCGGGGCGGGACGAGCAGAGCTCATTAACATTTAAAGCAACCTCTACCAGAACAGGATGATTTTTGCAGAGCTGATTTTGGCGAGGTAAAAAAAGTGTTATTTACACTACCATTGAGAAATTATAACCAAAGCATGTTATAGACTTTTCATTAAGACCCTAAATAATCATATCAACTTGTGAAAAATGGGCAACCGATGACCCCTTTAAGTGTTCTTCAGGATGTTTTAAAATACAGACTTGTTCTTCTATGCTTAGGATAATGTGTGCAATTTATGATCTTAAAATACTTTCACCTCAAACGCCGGGACACACCAAGCCGATTTCAAAGAACTAGCAGCAACAAAAGCCAACGGTGTTGTCGTTTCGCGTCTGCAGCGTCGGACCAAAAAGCTGTACTTGAGCACACCGCTCAGACTACGACCGACTGCAAGATAGCATATGCTTTCTGCGCCTGCGTGAGAGGAATTAGCTGTCTATCCACCTTATTTTTCAGTGCGGAAGTAAGCTGTTTTCTGGTATTGTGTTAGACGTCTGGTTCATAATCCGCCATAGGGAAATAACGAGAAGAATATCAAAGTGCAGTAAACGGTAAAACAGTTTGCACTACAAACCAGTGTGTTCATAATTAAGATAATACATTAAAATAATATGGTAAGACACACCAGTTTGCAATATCAAGCAGCAAAATGAGCTTTTTGTGCAGCTAAAAATAGCTGGAAGTGGATGAGACCGGAAGCCAGACACAAAAAATGTACAAATGGCTGCACCCACTCTTATGGGAAAAATAAGGTGGATATCAGCAGCTGTCAATATTCTGTGTGAAATATTCGTCATTTAAAAGGAGAAACCGAAACAAAGATATACGAGATAAACGCAGATATACGAAACTGTAAACAAAATGGTGCTTGCTTACCATTTTAAATATCAGTAACATTGATAGCTTCGTATAGGTTCATCATTTTAAGCAGCTCATGTTGTTTAGAAAACATTTGCTTATTGGAATGCTTGGGAAGGATCACGTAACATTAGAACAGCCTTCTGTCTGTGCCGCCTTCATTCACATGCTCGTTTTCATCGCTTTCGCTTTATTTTTAGACACTGACTGAACACTAAACTGAACATCCAATCAGAGTTCTCACTCACGCCGACGGCCTTGATACCGATTCAACATGGCCTATGTGGATTAACATGCAGAGACTGATTCTGAACTGATTTTGATAATGGCACACTTTGCTGTATTTGAAAATCTTGCTGCAGATGCTCTCAGACAAGACAGAGAAAAGCCTTGAGAGCGAGAGAAGTGAGCAGTAAGGGTGTACAGAATGTTCTAATATGGAAGTGGTTTTGGAGTGTTTTATACAAATTACTACTTGTGGGCACATAACTCTCACTCATACAGTAATTGCCGATTTATTTACATTTGAGTGAGCCGTGGCTAAAAACAAATTTATCTGCAGACATGCCTTTTGCGAATTTTCCATGATAACATTTGCATTAACAAATGCACAAATTGTACAGGATTATTAAAGAAAGAGGGCTATTATATTTGCAGTTCCTTTGGCGATGCTTGGAACACAGAAATTACAGCGTTAACCTCTGCCTAGAAAATGTAATTGTAAGTCATGTTATTGTATTTTGAAAACAGTGGACTGATTTAGTTAGTCGGAGGAAGTTAAAGGGACAGTGCAGCAAAAACGGAAAATTCTGCGATTTAATTACTCACCCTCATGTCGTTCCAAACCATGTAAAATCTTCGTTCATCTTTGAAACACAAATTAAGATATTTTTTATAAAATCCCAAGAGCGCCGTGGTACTGTCGTGAACGAAGACTGACACAAAAGAGAAGAAATTGTTGAATAAAGTCGTTAAAAAGTATTCTCATAGCTTCATTAAATTAAGGCTGAACCACTGATGTCACATGGCAGGGCTCCAGACAAAAAAAATCAACTAAGGAGCTTTTGTCTATAAGAAACAAAACTAGGCACCAAATTATTTTTTTAGGTGCCACAGAATAAACATGCTTTGTTTTATTTTATTTTTTTTAACGCTTTAATATTTCAGTCATACTGTCATGTGTTTATGTCTAGCCTTTTCTTGTCTTTGTCAGCATTTTAATCCATCTTGTAGATAGATAGTCCTGGGAGCTAAGGTTCACTTAAAGTGGGAACTAAATGTCTTTTTGACTCTCTTTTGTCGCATTCTTCATCTAAATAAGCTACTGTTTCAGTTTTCTAAGCACATTTGGTGCATACAAATATAATAACTCCTACCTCGTTCAGTATCTGCATTCCTTGACCTTTCTGCGTAAAGGCCAATGTGTAGTTCAAACAAGTCTAGCTGAGCCTGTGGTCATAATAGGCACATAAACCAAGCAACTGTTTTGCTGCAGTATGCATTAACATATAGAATTTAGTATGTGAATTTGTGAATTGGCTAGTAGATGGTTTGATGGCGTTTGGAGTTAAAAATGGGTATTTTAAACATTTGTTAAAATATTGAGTATTTATTAAAATATTAAAAAAAATAATACAGCTGCATCAATCTGGTCAACATGAGGTTTTAAGAGAACTGTTCTTCCCAAAATTTAAAACTGTTGTTATTTGCTCATCCCTATGTAATTCCCAACCCTTTGGTTTTTCCTTTTCAACAGAATGTTCATTTTTGGATGATGTATTCTTTTACAATTGGATTAACTGTGAATTCATGTGTATCAGTTGTTGCATGGTATTTTTAAATTACCTGGCAGCTTTCAATGGTAATTCTGTCAAATGCTTTGTGAGTCAATAGCACCTTTTAAAATGCATTGAGATATAAATAAAGCTGTACAAAAAGTGCTTAAAAGGGTGTTATTCATTTAAGATGTTGTGTGCTGTATTGCAGAGTTCACCAGATGTTGTGCTCCTTCACAAGCTGTCAGATTATGATGGGAACTGGAGCGTTCTTCCGGCATTGCCGCGGTAAAACTCAAAAATAAACACAACACAGAATGTACTCCACCTCTTGACATGTCAGAATTACGAGTGTTTATCCAAAAGGGCATCTTAATCGCATATTATGCAGCTGTATGCTTGTTTTTCTTGTCTTAGCCTTGTCTCACGGTACTGTCAGACATCTTCATGGATCGTGTTTTTGGAAGAAGAGACCAATGTGAACTTAAACAACCTTCTGCAGGTGCTGAGCAAATTCAGCACAAGAAAGGTGAGTGGCCGATTATTCTGTCTATTAGCTGTTGTTACTGCAAAAGTGCAATATCAAGACTTCAAGCCTGGTTTACCGTGGCACTCTTACAGCAGCGATCGTTGTATATGAATCAAGAAAACTAACAGAGCATGTCATTGGTTGAGGTGCTGATCATAAATCATGTCACTGAGACTGGACGTGCAAAATTTCAAGTTAGCAACCCGAAAAGTTACTTTCACAGCCAAATGTACTTTTCAATCTGTGGACACACAGCACATGAAATTCTGTCACTTTAGTTTTAGACATCTAATCATCAGCAGCTGCGAGGAAGCCCATAGGGGTCCATCCTCTCATAAATTGTTTCTTGATTGTGTGAAATGCCACCTGTACTGTTTTTATCCCTCAGAGACCCAAACATAATGTCAGTAAGCAAAAAACTGAATGCGAGGACATGAAGGATTTGGATCCTCGACGCAAACGTTTGGATCTTACACAGAAATTATAAACAGGACTGGTTGTTCTGTCCTCCCTGTTGATATATTCTTGACTCTCATTGCTGCTGAACTGAAAACGTAGTGTTGTGCCACAACATCTTGGATAATTTTATTTAGACCGTGTGAATTAAATCAGAAACTAAAGCACCATAGATTCTTTCAAAGTGCTGCTACTCCATGAGCTCCCTGGAGAAACAGTAGATAGGTCAGTGCATTACACAAAACCATCTCCTGCAGATTTGAGGTAATGACAGAGCGGTCTGAAACAAGACTTGGCAGATAAATTCAAAGCCTCCTTTTTCTAGTCCAAGTTTCTTTTCTCCATAGGAGTGGTTTCTGGGCAGGCCCCTCCATGATGATGAACCAACAATTATCCACCACTACGCTTTCTCAGAGGACCCCTACAGCTTCAGTTATCCTGATTTCATGGCTGGCTGGGTCCTCAGTTGCCCCCTGGCTAAGCGGTCAGATTTCATCTCTGTGCTCTTTGTGTACCTCAGCCGCGGGCTGCTACTTTACTTCTTTAAAACAGATATTATTTGATCTGGTGTTTCAGAATTGCAGAGCGTGTGAATTATGAGCCGCCCAAATCGGATTTCACGATTGACCTTCAACATGAGGTGAGAAAGATCACAAAATATTTTGCTGCTGATAGCACTTTTATCTTTTGGTTTGTTTGTTAAATACTCATTATCTTGCAATGGAAGAGCTTGCTTTCTGTAATAAATATGAATAATTTGAAATGGAAGTTGCGCTAATGCATCAGCTAGAAAGCATCTTCACAAAAGATGTTATTTTCCAAAATAACCCAGACACAGATAATAGACTTTTTTCGACGTCACGTCTCAATTCAAGGTGTCTGGCATCTCCTGTTGAAGTAATTTGCCATCTGCCTACATACGGGAATATCAGTGTATATATTAATCCTCACTGATATTTTCATGGAGGAGCTGTCATCATTAAAGTGTTTTGAATTGTGTGACATTGAACGACGCTCTCTCTCTCTCTTTCTCTAGCCATCGCTTCTCTCTGCTTCTTTTCGCTGATAAAAATGAGACTGTATGTTCCGGAGAGAACTCTCAGTGCTACTTTAGTGATCTCTATTGATGCAGTACTCTAAGAGTCTGCTCAAAACCCTCTGGTTTTACTGATCTTAAAGGGATAGTTCTCCCAAAAATGAAAATCCTGTTGTCATTTACTCATGGGTCATGTCTTTCCGAATCCGTCTGACGACTTCTCTTCCGTAGGCCTCGAAAAGATGTTTAGCAGAATGTTCATACTATGGAAGCCCGTTTCTGCCACTGAATAAAAAAATAAAAAGGTTTTTATTTTGTGGGATATAAATTGTGAGATATAAATTCCGAATTGTGAGATTTAAACATGCAATTCTGACTGTTCTCAGAATTAAACTCGTAATTGTGAGATATAAATTCAGAATTGCGAGAAATAAACTCTCAGTTGTGAGAAAAAAAATCAAAATTGCATTTTCATCTTGCAGTTTTGACTTCTATTTCAGTTTATATTGCTATAACTAGCAATTAAAAAAATTATAAAATATTAGTATTTTTTTCCCCTTCAGAATTGGATTTAATTACTGAATTGTGATATGAATTTATATCACAATTCAGAGCATAAAAAGTCAGCATTTTTATCTTATAATTCTGACTTTATTTCTCGGAATTCTGCGAAAAAAGTCAGAATTGCGAGATATAAACTCACAATTTGAACTTTTTACTCAGAATTGCGAGTTTATATCTATTTATTTATGTCTTATGTTTAAGTCAGAATTGCGAGAACTAAACTCGCAATTGTGAGAAAAAAAATCTAAATTGCATTTTTATTTTGCAGTTTTGACTTCATAACTTGCAGTTGTGAGTTTAAATCTTACAATTCTGAAAAAAAAGTTAAAATTGCGCTTTTATCTTGAAGTTCTGACTTCATTTCTCGCAATTCTGAAAAAAATGTCAGAACTGCAAGATATAAACTCACAATTCTAACTTTTTTCTCAAAATTGCGAGTTTATATCTTGCAGTTGTGACTTTTTTTCTCAGAATTGCGAGTAGATTATATCTGTTTATTTATATCTTATTATTAAGTCAGAATTGTGACTTGCAATTCTGAGAAAATTGTCTTTTCCCCTCAGAACTGGACTTTATAATTCACATTTGTGAGTTTATATCTCACAATTCTCAGAAGAAAATGTCACAATTGCGAGATTTCAACTCACAGTTGCGAGAAAAGTCAGAATTGTGTTTTTATCTTGCAATTCTGACTTTATTTCCCACAATGTTGTGAAAAGTCAGAATTGTGAGATATACTCACAATTCAAACTTTTTTTCTCAGAATTGTGAGTTTATATCCGTTTATTTATGTCCTAAAATTAAGTCAGAATTGTGAAATATGAACTCGCAATTCTGAGGACATATCAGTCTTTTTTTCCCAACAGAATTGGGCTTTATAACTCACGTTTGCAAGTTTATATCTGAAAAATTCTGAGAAAAAAGTCTAAACTGCGAGATATAAACTCGCAACTATGAGAAAAAAAATCTAAATTGCATTTTTATCTTGCAGTTTTGACTTTAGACCTAGCAATTACGAATTTAAATCTCACAAATCTGAGAAAAAAAGTCAAAACTGCAAGTTTGTATTACGCAATTCCAAGAAAGAAGTTAGAATTGTGAGATTAAAAAGTCACAATTACATTTTTTATTTTTTATTTAGTGGCGGAAACGGTCTGCTCTTTTCCATACATTGAAAATAAATGGTGACCAGGGGCTGTCAAGCTAGTATTAAAAGTGCAATTGAGTCATTTTTCTATGAAAATTAGTTATTTAAATTCATATAATTGAGACTGAATATTATGATAGTTTAAGTAATAATAATAATTGTATGGACTGCTTTTATGGGGGGGTTTTTTTGGCAGTGAAAGTGAAAGTGAGGGTGAATCTTTTTTGGGTGAACTCATTTACGAGATGTCTTTCTCTGATCTCTGAAGTGCTTAGTTCCTTTGAACTTTTGTGTTTTAATTAGTACTTGTTTCTTCAGTACAACTCTTAATAGTCATTGATTCCTAGAAGCTGTCATGCTTTTCTTATCTTATCGATGTTTTAGATTGCCCTGTACATTTGGGAAGAAGGGAGAGGTCCTGCTTTGACTGCGGTGAATGAGTTTTGCTCAGAGCCACAGAACTCGTCCTCAACAGGACGTAACTGTGCTACAACCATCAACACCTACTCATCTGCCTGTGTAAGTCCTATAAAAGCTAACGCACCTCCTACAATTGTTCAGAAAGATTTATACAAACACTCAGCCATGTGAATTAATGAAATTATGATAGACCGTTCTGTTTAGATGAGACTGCCAAGAGAAAGTCAAGCCGTGTTAATATCTTGCAGTTGTCATTGCACTTCCCTGCTCTAATGCTCAAATAAATCACTTCACTTCTTCAAACATGATCACCAGATTCCTGCTTGTGGCTTTTCGCATTTGCTGTTCTTTCTGAGTGCTAATCAAATGCCTGTGAATGCATATTCCTCAAAATAATCCACCTTTACAAAGAGTCCTTTCAGAGCTGACACACAGACATACTGTAATAACCTAATAGAAGTCCTACAACGTCTTAAAAGTAAGAACAGGAGGTACTCTGGTTTTCACCCAAGTACTGTGACGCCCAGGCTGTTAGCAGACAACGAACTGCTTTATGCAATCCCACTTGCATAAAGCAGTTTGTTGTGTGCTACAAACTGCAGTTGTGGCCTAATGGTTAGAGAGTCGGACTTGTTCGAGTCTCAGTACCAGCAGGATATGTAGGTGGGGAGAGTGAATGAACAACGCTCTCTTCCACCTTCAATACCCACGACTGAGGTCCCCTTGAGCAAGGCACGAACCCCCAAGTGTCCATGAGTGCTGTCCACATGGCTGCCCACTGCTCTGGGTGTGTGTTCACTACTCACTGCTGTGTGTGTATGCTTGGGATGGGTTAAACGCAGAGAACAAATTCTGAGCATATGTCACATCATCTGTTATGTTTTTCTTAGGGAAAACCTGTGCAGAAGGAGGACATCTTTGTTGCTGTTAAAACATGTCAAAGATTTCATGGAGATAGAGGTGCGTCGAGTCAGCCTGTTCTTCAAAAACAAATAAAGACCATCATTTAATCATCACTGAATCAAACTTTTGATTGGTTGGTTCTGTCGCGGAATATTGCGTGTACGAGTGAAAAAACGCGCAACGTACAGTTGTTCACGCCCTTTAAAAGTGAGCTGTCACCCCCAGTGGCCGATTTCTTTTAAATTTCTCACAGACCTTCAGGGTCATGAGTCGAACAGGCCCACCGAATTTCGTGCTTATCGGCCTCCGACTAATAGGTGCTCATCGGCTAATGATAAGCAAATTTTGAGATAAGCAAATGTCATTATAGACATTTGTGGCTCTTTGTACCCAGACCGTGCACCGCAATTTTTATGTTGATAGGGCAAATGGTTGTGCAGTTATAGCCATTTTTGTGTTTTTTTTTTTCCCTTATAGCACCACCAAGTGGCCAAGTGTTCTGAATTTGGCAAAGATGATTCATTCTGTTCAGGAATTGTGGGTATTTTACTAAAAGTGGCCCTGCCCCTTTCTAACGTTTTGCCGTCCCTTTGCGACAGTGAGACGAAAGTTCAACTTTTTTTTTTTATATTTATTGATGTTCACTCTCCAGAGAATCTTTCTGCACTGGTTTGGTTCTGATTGGGTGAAAAACCTAGGACTAGTTTTAGAGTTGTCAAAATGTACCGGGTTCGGTACTTTTGGTACTGAAATTTTAAAAACGTCCATTTCCCGCTCACATTTGAGCGCTGTTGAGCCGATTTTTAAACATCGCTGATTGGCGAAAAATTGTCTCAACAGTGCTCAAATGTGAGTGGGAAATGGACGTTTTTAAAATTTCAGTACCGAAAGTTGACAACCCTAACTAGTTTGCAAACATATTTTTTTCAAAAAATAGAAAAATACCTGAAAAATTCACTAGGATCACGATCGATCGCAAGAATTCCAATGACATAAGACGCTTGAGCCTGCGACTGACGTTTAGGAGTTATGAGCGACATTTTACTTTTGATTGCTGTTGCGCCCCGTCTGGCCGATTGAGGTGAGCCTTGGTGACTCTGTCGGGGGTGTGAGTACTACCATACCTCCAAATTTCAAGTCTCTACGACTTACGGTTTTGTCTGCACGATCAGTTTTACATGGAGATTGCTGATCCTTGGACATTCTAACAATTACAATAGGATTTCTGCGCTATGCACTTGAACCCCTAAATATACAGGTTTAGTTTACATTATGAAATTATTGTTTTTTTATTAATAATATGTATAGATAGATAAATGTTTATTATGCAGAATGATTATTGTTATTATGCAGAAATTACGCACTTCACCTCTGCTTTATCACTGCCACCAATATGAGACGTAAAGAGAGCTCTTTACTCTTAAAGAGTTAACACAGAAATGCAAACTACCCAAGATTTACTCACCCTCAAGCCATCCTACTTGTATATGGATGAAGTTCAATAAAGGTACATAATTCCATCATAAAAAGTACTCCACATGGTGCTGAGTGGTTAAGGTCATCTGAATTGTGTTTTTGTAAGAAAAATATCCATATTTAAAACTTTAGAAAACGTAAATCTCTAGCTTCTGCTAACAGTCACATGTTCAAGAGAGAGTGGCGTTCCAGCGGATGATGTAAGATGTAGGCGTAGCGTAAGTTTCGGTGAGAATATGCTAGGCTCTCAAGAATCAAGTTTTGTTTACAGCAAAGGAAAACCAGGCTCCTCTTAGCTTATATCGAAATCCTCTAACATTTTTCTTTACAAATCCTCGTTTTGTACTTCTAATTCGTGAGCGGTGTTTTGTTTTGCCCTCTCCGCTGCGCTTCTGCGTTCATCACTTCCATGTTTGCCAACGTCCTGCGTCATCTACTGGAACGCCACTCTCTCCTTGAACAAGCATACGACAGTAAGCCGAAGCTATATATTACGGTTTATGAAGTTTTAAATATGGATATTTTTCTTACACAAATGTATCAATTTGCTTCAGAAGGCCTTTATTAACCCCCACTTTTATGATGGATGGATGCATTTTATTTTGCTTCAAAATCTCAACAGCCATTCACTGCCATTTAATATAACTCCGATCTTATTCGTCTGAAAGAAGATTGTCAATACACATAGGCTGGCTTGAGGGTGAGTAAATCATGGGGTAATTTTCAATTTTGGGTGAACTATCCCTTTAAGATACACTAGGTGCCATTTACAGAGAGAGAAATTTTTGCATCTTACAGATAACTGTGACTGCATGTTTTATTTAACTTAAATTAGATTGAGTAGTAGTGTGTTTAAGATTGATTGGAACAGTCTTGATTAAAAGTAAAACCCATGCGATTCAGCAAAGCTGAAAAAAGCACATCAAATCATGCTTTGAGAGGATTACAGATAGAGAATAATACAAAGGAATAATTACAGCTGACAGTCGCTTTGCATCTCTGCACACACACGATGTCTGTAAGTGACAGTGAATTGATTTCATTGATTGTAGTCCCACAAAGTTCCATCATGGCAAAAACCAATCTCTCCCCACTCCCCTTCCCTACTGTATAATAGGACAGGTATAAATGCTGTTTTATATTCCAGGAGAAATTCCATTTTGCAGCTGGTTGGGCGTAATTGCACCGATTTGCATGATTATGTTTAGAGTTTGATTTTATAAACAGTCTCAAGGCAGCATTAAATGTTACAACATTTTATGTGTGGTTAAAAAGATCATCAGTATCAGTGTAGGTAAAACAGCTGCAAATTTAAAACAGGAATATTTTTAGTTAAGTTAGTAACTTTATTGCTTGTCTTACTGCTATTTCAGATCTCAAGTAAATGTAATATTCTCTTGAACTGTATCTTCACAGTTCCATTAGTTAAACAGACTTGGGAAAAAGACGCTGCCTCGTTGGAATACTACAGTGACATCACAGACCCATATATCCCCACAATCCACTTGGGAGTCCCTAACACAGAGAGAGGTTTGTCTCTTCATTTTTTATTTTGGGATGACAACAGGTTCAGTGTTCCACTGTGACCGTTTATCCATCATAATCTCAGAGGAACATGCAGCACTCCTTAATATAACATTTCTAATCAATTACTGTGTTCCAACAAGCGTCAGCTTGTCAAAATGAATTACAGTCTGAGCTCATGCAAGGGATATGCCCGTAAAAAGAACCATTACGAGTGAGATTTTTTTTTTGAAAAAAGGAAGACATATTTGTATTTTTGTCATAATGTCTATGACCTCTAAGAACATGGCTCACATTGTCTCCACCTGCGAGAAATAGAATTATAAAAGTACACAGACTCTGAAATTAAGCATTTAAATGGACTGATCATTCCCAAATCGGCAAAATGTGCCATGGTGTCTTTTATGGAAAACGGTTTTGTCAGAGAATTTGTTTTAAAAGTCAGAGAATTTGTTTTATTCATAGCCTGACTGCGGCAAGCTTAATGGATGAGGCATTGGTTGTTTCCAGTCGACTGACTTCAGTTTACCCTTCAGAGTAAATATTCCTTTATCCTTGCCATTTTTCTCCGCTGTTTACACGCATTTGGTATACATTTTGGATTTTGATTGACAAATTGGCTGCAAAGACAGAAATAATAAAGCCTTCTTTGTAAAGACAGATGGACTGTGGATGGATAGATGTTACATGTTACAAATTATATCATTAAAAAGTTTTAAATCATTAAAAATTTGGCTGGGGATTTTTATGTGGGTGGTGAGAAATAAACACCAACATTCTGTATTCAGACACCAATAAATCACCAACTACCCCCTGTAAATGATGAAAATAATTTATGTCAACCTGAGAAACAATTGCCATCCGAATAGGGTTATGACTAATTTTACTGAGCTTTGATGATTGATGTATCAAAATATTCAAAAATAGGTAAAAGTTAACTATTAAAAAGAAAAGCTGAGACATGAGTTCACAAATAAAACTTATTGAGACATGAGTTTACAAATAAAACTTATTGTTTAAATTGTTACTGCCTATAGTTATTACTTTGGAATGAATGTAAAATGCTTAAAAACACTAACTTGATGAGATTCATACTTAGCTTTTTTAAGTAGAATGTTGTTTACATTGTTAGATATAAAATATATCTTTTTTTGTAAGTAATGTTTATTTAACCAAGAAAATGTGACTGGGACATGATTTTACACTGGACTCCTCATTTTAGAACACCACAGATAGATAGATAGATAGATAGATAGATAGATAGATAGATAGATAGATAGATAGATAGATAGATAGGACATTATTAATTTTTAAGTATACTCATTTAAACAGACGATCTACCTGACTGTACTGTCAGACTGGGGACATTCTTCTCCTTTCACAACCTCCCCAAAATCCCCAGGGGCTACAACTCAATACAACTTCATATATCCAGTGTCGATCTCCAGGAAATTCACTAATGATGAAAGAGCTGAGAATAGTCTCTGAGGACTCTCAGCACCTGTCCCCTAAATTAGACTTCTGCACCCTTCTTTGTCTCTCTCAGTTTCTTTTTGACTTATCACCAGAACGGAGAGCTAAGGATCTGGGTGAGTGAGCAGTCTTTTCTTGGGTGTGTAATATGTGTGTATGTGTGTGTGCAGGAGAGCTCAGTCAGCTGTGCTGTGGTAATGCACTGGACAGACATTACTCCCACAGATCCAGAGAGTCGGTGTTCCGGAGCTTCTTTCAGTATGTTTTGTTCTATCCTCCTCCTGTCTGCTCCCCATTTCTCAGCCCATATCTGGCTGACCTTTCCATTCGACTGTCATAGGAGAGCTTCTCTTTCATGGGTGCTGCAAAGCTTTTGTGGCACCTCTCGTTCCCTGTGTCGCTCTGTTATACCACTCTTTTACTCATCCTTGCAGTGTCACAGTGCCGTTAGCAGAGGGAATTTTCTGCACCATCTCACCCCTGAGTTCTTGGATGAAAATCGTACATCCAGGCCATTTTTGCTGATATAGCTTGGCTTCTTGCGTATCTACAATAATCAGAAGGTTAGGGGTTTATGAACCACGTTAAGTCTAATCCTTGTGGTTTCTTTCAAACCCTGTAATGGACCACAGAAGTGTCGAAATTTGCCTGTGTAATGGCACAGTCAGCATGGTATGTTTCCAACCAACAATGGCAAGCCATTAATGGAAGCACCTGTATTGATTTTTATAATCGACTTCATGTTCCAGTGCATTCTTGTGCAGTTTTATCCTCACAGTCCTTTTGAACATCAGGGCCTTGTTAAATCAAGAAAATTCAAGTTCAGAATTCAGTGCTGTGACGGCATGGGAAAGCCATACGTGTTGTATGGTGGGCAGCTCGAGCTTTTAAATCTGGCACAGGTCATTTCTTGATCTCAGTCGTTTCCAACCACTGAGGATGGAGTCGTTTCCAGAGAAGTTATAGAAAAGTATTTGGAATGAACCACAATGGTGATATTGTTGCTGTTGTTTGTTGTTCAGGTCTAGTTAAATCTCCAGTGGGGATCTCCGGGTAAGCCGGATATTTAGAGAGGTGGGCCAGACTCATGATTACAGCCAGTTTGGCTTGATTGTGGTCTTTTGTGTTTACTTGTTGCATTTGATTAGTTTATTTGGCAGCAGGTATGAATGCATTGGTGTTGATTATGTTTACAGTTGGAGTAATTAAGATGTTTGTGAAAGTAGTCTCTTAGGCTACGTTCACACTGCTAGCCTTAATGCTCAATTCCAATCTGATTTTTTGTATAGCTGTTCACATTTTTGTTTTAAATGTGGCTAATATCAGATTTCCAGTGTGAACCGATCATGGTTCTGAACTGACCAGTATGCGCAAAAGAACAGCACAAACAGGGTTGCCAGATTTCACAACAAAATCCGTACAATAGCTTTTCAAAACTAGTCTAGTCGCATTCTGGGGGGTTAATATAGCGTTAGTGGGGTCGATTCAACTTATGGAGTTTGGAAACAACCCGTGGCAATGGTGAAAAGGTAGCCTAATTCTGCGGAAAACCTGTGGACTTGGCAACACCTTGCAGCGTGCTGTCATACTGAAGTAAACACGGAGGACATAAAGTAAATGATGATGTGTTTATTTATCGTGCGGTCTGTCACAGAAGCTAGTGAAATTATACACAGGCAATATGAAACATAAAGACAAGGATGTGACAGAAGAGAGCAGAGTTTTGAAACTTTTATGATACGAGCCCTCATGTTTTGCTTGTATATGGAGTTGTCACTGTAATATGTATGAGTTCTGACTGTATTTCTGACTACCTTTCGCAAATGTCTTGATAACTTTTGGGTATGAAAGTCTTTGAAGTGACTCCCATGAGCGCAGAATTGTGACGAATGTTGATCCAGAGTGATGTAAAAGTCCCATTTTAATATGACTGTTCAGACGGCGGTCGCATTGCAAAACATCTGACCTGTATTGGATTTAGTGGCCACTTATGGAAGTGGCACAAATCGGAAATGAAAAAGATTCCATGCGGTTTTTGCTGTTCACACTGTTCACACAACAGATCTGGGTCACATGTGAGCAAGAAATTCGGATTTGGGCCACATTTGTCTGCAGTGTGAATGTAGCCTTATTTGATAAAAAAAGACAGTACAGAAAATACAATGCAAACAATAGTTTTGTGATAGTAGTATTTAAATATAAAAAGAAATAGCTATAAAAATGCTGTGATTATTATATTTAAAGTAAAATATATTTCAAAATTAGTATTTAAAATAAATTCAGTTTATTGCTGTGATGGCACAGCTGAATTTTTTTTTTGTTTTGGCTAGGTTTAAAGGAAAAGAGCACTTTTAGATAAGGCAATAATAGATGGCACTCCTGGATGTAGGAAAACAAAATTCTTAATTCAGCTTGTTTGTTATAACGTAAGAAAAGTAGTTTAAATGTTTTACCACTTGCAAACTTAATATATAAATCTAGTAAATGCAAAAGTAAAAATCATTGAATAATGTGTTGCTTATATTTATTGTGTTAAACACATCTATGAAAGATTACTGTACTGCATTACTGTGCAGTGTAAAAAAAAAAATCACAATGCAGAAAAAGTATTTTCAATAACAATGTTTGGATTTGAAATCAAAATAATGGATAAATGTGTTTGTGGAAATCAGGCTTGTGCTGTGTGTAAGCTATTGTGCAATAACTGCACAATTCTAAAAACAAAAATGCACTGCATCATCAAACATTAGGGGAGATAAATATATATTTAAAAAAAAAAAAATCTAAAAAATGCTCCCCTCTCACAAAAAAAAAAAGAATAAAGTAAACATCAGGCCCTGATTAAGTGTCTAAAAATCCTGACTGGAATATAAATTATTCTACTTGATTAATAGAAGGCTTTAAAAAGATCGTTGTCTGCAATTGGATCGACAAATACAGCTTCCTGGCCTCAAAAATCCTGATCGGAGCACCCCTACTTGTTTGTGCAGTTGTATTGCAGCCAAATGCATAAATCTGCTGTAAGACCAATAAATTGGTACCGGCTGGCAAGTGGTAATTCTAAAATAACCATTTTACACCTATTTTTCAGGTGATTTTTATTTTTGAGGCTGATAAGGATTATAAGAGACTGAAAAAAATGAAAAAATGAATGTTTGATTTCATTTTTCCGTTTTTGCATTTGCACCATATGGTCTCAAAATTGAATTGTGAAGCATTACCCCCCTCCCTACTTTTACAGTTGTTTCTGTGCCCCCTGGTGGTGAGTAAATAAGGTTTTTGCGGTAAGACACAGTCACAGTCACAGTCTCCTTGTTTAAGTCTGTCTTCAGTCTGCTCAGAGTTCTTGGACAGAACGTAAAGACACATTGAGTTGAGTCTCATATCTGCTTCAATTAATTCAGCTGCTTTTTCTCTTCCCCATTATACCAACATATTACAGAAACATTGTCCAGAGGCCTGTCTACATTAGTTACAAACTGTGCTTGTATTTACAGGGCACTGTGCGAAAACATTTGCCATCCTGAAGAGGTTTGCGAGTGGGGCGGTAACACAAGCTCCTTGGTTGCTCATAGTGGATGATGACACACTGATCAGGTAAATGCCATTTCTTTAAACCTGGTAAAAGACTATCCACAGACCTGATTTACTACTAGATGACAAAAAACCTTGCATTAAGATGCACACGCTTATTTGGAAATCTAATCTAATTTTAAAGAAAAGAAGTCTATCTCTTGCATGCCGTCTGTAGAATTATAATCTAGCAGTCTGCCAGAAACCTGAAAATCAAGTACGCCCACACGAAAATACTCTCATTGTGTGGCAGAGCACATAAGGTCATGATCCTGAAATCAGAGCAAGATTTGGACAAATTACAAATTACACCCATAGATATTCTAGCTCCTAACAACCTTAAAAACAGAAAAATCAGGGCATTCAATGCCTGGCTTGTAAATCTCCAGTTGTGACCTTTTTTCGAACAACAAAACCATGTGAATATTCCATTGTGAATTATGTGCTGTTTTATGTCTCAAGGCATTTAGAGAGTGGGACAGATTTATCAGTCTTTAATACAGCATAAAACCTTCACGTTGAACTCTTTGTGATGGCATATCAGATCAGGCTGTATCTGTTTATTTATAAAACTATGTAGTGTGTTTAGTGTTAATAAATTGCATTGTGGTATTTCAGGTTAAATGAATACATTTTAATGTCTTTAGGAAGTTATCATGGTTGACAATTTTACAGTCTTAATTTGACATCATTAGCCTTGTAGGCAGGGTCGTGAAACTACAAGGTGCCTCTCAGTAAGAGAATTTAATACAGGCATTTTTACAAGTATCATATCAGTTGTTATTCTGGGTTGATGTTGTAAGATCATCCCTACTGAAAACAAAGCATCACATTGGCACTTGAGAACTATTTTATAAATCAAAAAAGACTTTCATCACTTTAAACAGGATAAAATGCGAAGGGTGATAACATTGATGGATAACCTTGGTACACATTTTTAAGTCTTTTTAAGAATAAACTGTCAACTAAAATACATGTTCATTTTAATGTATTGTGTTTTCATCTGCCAATACAGCAAGAAAAGTTGGAAGCAAAGGGCTGATGACATGCCGAAAAGGTGGACAGTTAGAAAATGAATATAAATGAGTTGCAGGATTTTTGTTAATATTTTCATGAAATGTCTGTATTAACCTATTAAAAGTTGGCACCAGATCAGTTTTGATTAGTTTATGACACCAGTTTGATAAATTGACCCTGTTCATAGGGCTGTGCAAAAAATTGGATGCGATTATCATGCGCATTTCGTTAGTAATGCCGGTTCTGTGTCGTAAATCTTCATCATGGAGCAGCATTTACTACACAGAGCCATAGTTCACTGACAAGCTACACAATATCGCATTCATTATTGGAGGTGATACATATCTGATAATGAACGTGTCTGTGAACTACGGATCTGTGAAATAAATGCCGCTCCATCTGACAGCACGTGATTGAGATTTACGACTAATCACAGAACCAGAATTACTGACAAGATGCGCTTGATAATCGCATCCAATTATTTGCACAACCCTACCTGTGCATATTTGTCATGTAATGTACTGTATAACCATTGTTTTCCAGTCTACCCAGACTCCGGAGGCTGCTGAGTTGTTATGATCCAAAAGAAGCAGTGAGTGTTGGTGAACGTTACGGCTATGGGCTCCTCAGGGACGGCTACAGCTACATCACGGGAGGTGGAGGGTGAGTCAGTGGATGAGAGGGTAAGGTCATTTTACCAGTGTTGGCCAGTACAGCTCTACTACAGCATAGCACAGTAGCGCTACTGCAAACGGGAACAAGAAACTTAATATAGGCGCGTTATTTGAGCAGACTCTGTTGTTTGATTTTTCTTGTGACAGGACAGTGGGGATATGACAGGAAGTGAGTGGGAGAGAGAGAAAGAGAGGGTGGGATCGGGAAAGGTCCACAAGGCGGGATTTGAACTCGGGACATCCAAGATGCAATTGCACCATATGTCGGCGCACTAGTCGCACACACATATAAATCATAATCATGAGCCTTTAATTGTCTACATAGCCTAATAAGCACTCAAGTGCACACAAAAAAAACTTGCCACAACGCACCGGCAGGTGAATGTGTCTGAGAAAAACAGCAAGGAGACTGCATTAAAGTTTTAATAGTTTATTGATAAACTAGTGCTTTTTTTGTTTTCGCCCGAAGAGATGAAGTCGGCGACACTGACTCATCATCTCCACAGTAGTGGATGCACCTTTATGCATGTTCCATACGGATTACATAATCTGAGAATATGTTTTCTATTTTAATTGGTTCATTTAAAAGTAGACATTTCACAGAGTTTCGAAGTTCACAGAGACCAAGATGGCAGAAAGCACATCCTGTTTGCTTTAATTATTTTACGAAAGCACAATGTTTTGTTGTTTTTGTGAGTACACACAAATAAACGTAAATAAACGTGTCTTTACAGATTCGAAAGATGTATTATTTTTATCTGTATGACAGGAAATGACAGAGTATTTTAAGTGCAAGTAACCGCATCGGCGCCTCCATCTGTCATGCAGTAAGCTCGCTACTGTTCATCTTACACACTCTGCACAGACACTTGAATAGCGCACATTTTTCTAGATTAACATTAGATTGAGCAGCCATGTAAAGTTGCTACTACATACATCTTTCAAAAAGCCATGTATGAGGTTGATGAATGACAGGTAAGCGTTTGGATGTCCTGCCCGGTACTATTACCACACAGACCAGCCGTTAACAATCTGTTTGTCATGGACTTTGCCACTTCCTGTGGATTTTTTTTTTCTGCCACTAAGCAACTAATTAAAATTGTGGTCGACCAAGCCTCTTCTTGTTGACTAACGGTTAGTCGACTAGGGGGCAGCCCTAATCGGAGTTATATTAAAAATGTCCTGGCTTTTCCAAGCTTTATAATGGCAGTGAATGGGTGTTGATATTTTGATGCAAAATAAAGTGCATCCATCCATCATAAAAAGTACTCCACATGGATCCAGGGGATTAATAAAGGCCTTCGGAAGTGAATCGACGCGTTTGTGTAAGAAAAATATCCATATTACTAACCTATAAAGCATAATCTCTAGCTTCCGCTAACTTGCGTACGTATGTTCACGAGAGAGTGCCGTTCCAGTGGATGATGTAGGATGTAGGCATAACATAAACTCCGGTGAGAATATGCTTGTCTTGCACGAACCGAGTTTTGTTTACAGCAAAGGAATATCGAATATATCGTAATCCTCTGACTTTTTTATATACAAATTCTTGTTTTTATACTTCTAATTTGTGACTGGTGTTTTGTTTTGCTCTCTCTTCTGCGCTTCTGTGTTCGTCACTTCTAACCAGAGGCCTTTATTAACCCCCCAGAGCTGTGTGGAGTACTTTTTATAATGGATGGGTGCACTTTATTTTGCTTCAAAATCTCAACAGCCATTCACTGCCATTATAAAGCTTGGAAGAGCATTTTTTAAAATATAACTCTGATTGTATTCGTCTGAAAGGAGAATGTCATATATTCCAAGGATGGCTTGAGGGTGAGTAAATCATGGGGTAATTTTCATTTTTGGGTCTATATATCCCTTTAAGTACATACTTCAGATGTCCTATTGACCAAACGCCATTCAGTTGTTGGTTTAAGAGCGTTATGAAATAGTTTATACTGATCTGTTTGGTGTTGGAATCTTTGTGTTCTGACAGTATGCTGCTTAGTAACTGTTCTCAAGGGGTTTCTGCTTGCTTGTAGCATTCTAATTCGCAAACAGTGACCTCCAGTTGCAACGTGGGTATTTTGTTAAAGACACAATGGTGTCGTGACTGTCACACAGGTGACTCACTCCCACTTGAGACTGGACATATCTTGTCACATTGTTAGCTGTCCTGAATCATTATAGTATTCAGTATCTAATTTGTCTGTGTGAACCAAATGATGTACTGTAGAAAGTGTTCCATAGTGTATCTGTTTATTCTATCTATATTCATACAGGATAGTGTTCAGTAGAGTAGCGGTGCAGAATATTTTGGCAGGTGGCTGTGGCTGTCGCAGTTCAGATGCCCCTGATGACATGGTGTTGGGGATGTGTCTAACCACACTGGGACTCCCGGTCACACACAGCCCACTATTCCATCAGGTAACAAACACGCACGCACACCCTCGAATCACATGTTGTCTTCTTCTGTGCCGCTCTACACCAGCAAAAACTCCAAGTAATGAGGCAGTGATTTATTTTTCATGTCTACCTTGCTTTTGGCACCCAAGCAGAACAACAAATAAGCTGAAAACCTGTTCATAGGCAATCTTGTGTATATTTCACAGCCGAATTGAGGGCACAGGAAGACAGGTTCATTTATCTCTGGCTTGCAATCCCAAAACCCTAAACCTCATTTATAAAATAAATTTGCCATTCAGTCCTAAATTCGAAGGATTTGATTGTAAATTAAGCAGTCAGTTGCTCGTCCTCATGTTGTTCCAAACTCTAAACCCCTTTTTTCTGAGAAATTCAATTGAGAAATTCAATTAATCACAAAACATCTTACAAGACGTACATCACCATTCAAAAATTTGGGGTCGGTGAGATGTTTTTGACAGAAATCTCTTATGCACCTTTATGCATGTTCCATACGGATTACATAATCTGAGAATTTATGCATTTATTTGGTCAAACAAAGCATAAAAAATAGTATTGCAAAATATGAACTTAAATGACTGTTTTATGTTTATATATATATATATATATATATATATATATATATATATATATGTATATATATAAATCATTTAATCAGTCATTACTCCAGAGGTCAGTGTCACATGATCCTTCAAAAATCATTCTAATATGCTGATTTCGTGCTAACAAAAAATGATAAATAAATAAATTTAAAAAATCATAAAAATAAAATTAATTTTATTATCACAGCTGAAAATAGCTGTGATATGTGGCTTTCTGTAATACATTTTATTTAGGAACCTTTGATAAATAGGAGAGCCAAAAGAACAGCATTTATTTGAAACTGATTATAATTATAATTATAATTTTGTAACAGTAAGTTTTAAGTTATATGTCAATAAAAATGTTAATGAATTTAAAGTGTATTTAGTATGAAATAAATATATTCTAAATAAATTATAGCATAATTTTTTTTTTAAACTAGGGTCACTTTTACTTTGTATTAAAAAAAAAAAAAGCTAATTTTTTTCCCAAAAGAAGAATGAGATAATATAGGTTTCAAATAATATGAGGGTAAATATATTATGACAGAATGTGAATTTCTGGGTTAATTTCTCTTTAAAAGACAAAGGAGTTCTTGAAATTTATATTCCGAAAAATACAAAATTAGTAAAGGCAGGAGAAGACATAAAAAGTTAGAATCGATTATCAGAATAACATTTGGGAAATGATCATATTCATAATTAGGACAAGTTCGTGCACGTCTGTAAATGAGGTCCCATCTGTATACTGATCTGTGCGAAACAGCCGGTGTAACCACATGGTTTTCTTTCTGACCAAAGGCCCGTCCACATGATTATGTGAAAGAGCTTCTGGCACGGCAGAGCCCGATCTCTTTCCACAAACACTGGAACATCAACCCTGTGGCCGTCTACCAGCACTGGCTCGCAGAACCCAACCAGAAGAGACCACACTCGCTCACAAAGACCAGAGAGGAGCTGTAAATGAAGCTTATGGAGTGAGTGTATTCCAAAATTACAAAACAATTATCCTATGTTTTGTTAAAACAGCATAAATATATTTTTTTCTTTTTCTGAAATATCACACATTACAGTAAACTGGGCAAAATATGAACTTTTTCATATTGACTTTAAAGGCGACCTGTTATGCCCCTTTTAACAATATGTAATATAAGTCTCAGGTGTCCCCAGAATGTGAGTTTCAGCTTAAAATACCCCACAGATAGTTACAGCATTTTGAAAATGCCTGTTTTTAGTGGAAGCAGAAACACTTTTCGTGCATGTCTCTTTAAATGCAAATGACTTGCTGCTCCCCGCCCCTTTTAGAGCTGTAACTTTACAGCTCATAACTCAGATACTCTGCCAAAAAACATCTGTTTGGTTTCGATTATCAAGTCTGTTGCGCTGAAATCATGCGTTTTAAACCATATTAGTTTAAACTTCCGATATAGGGTTTTATGAGCGCACACATCCGAAGAACTCGCACACAGAAAGCGGCTGTCACACTGCACGTGAGTACTAAACTAAGTTCTCTTTCGTGTCTTATTGTGCTTAAACTGTCAAATACACACAAGTTTATGTTAAAAACACACAAGTTACAAAAACAGTCAGTTATGTCTGTGAAGGTAAACAGCTGGGAAAGAAATTGCATGTTTATATTATATCTGTGTGGGAGCAGCTAATATACAGTAAATAAATCAATAAATCCACTGCTCTCTTGTCTCTTCTAAGGCTGAGACTCTAAATAGTGTTTTGTGCTTGTCTATACAGCCAACGACAGAACAGTTGGCATGCTTTACTCAAAGTTTCGCCTAAACGTTAGAACTGGTACACCGTTGTCGCTTTAAAAAACAAAACGATGCCACCAAGGGTGTAAGCGTGCAGATTAAGGGGCTGTAATATTATAATAAGATTCCCTTACCATGTTAGAGGGGAGCAAAATATTTTACATGCTTGAAGAAAAAGGCTTACCAACACAAAGTTACTGGGTTGTCCTTTGTCCGTTTTCTGGGTTGGTAGATGCACTGGGGACCCGATAATAGATTTTCATTATTTGTCACCTTTAAGGTCATAAACTGTCTTATTCATAATGATGATGCTGTTATGAACAGAAGTTGTGGATTTAGATAAATTGGGTGCTTTCGAATACATTTTCTGTTTTACAGTGGTGTTAAACGGATGGTGTTTGATTTGCTAACTGAAACTGAAGTGTAAAACTTGTTCAAATCTATTTGTACAATAAACATAAATCACTTTGTCTGTTCTACAATAAATAAACCTGAGATACTTAGGCACCATTTACGATGTTATATATCACTGTTAAGCTCTATCTTTGGGTGTGTGTAAAGGCGGAGTGATTTAAGACCATTTAGACTACCATGAAACACACAAATGTAGCTGTCAGTACATGCACAGAAGAAGATGAATCACATTTCACCCTTTCTGTGCATTTCACAAAACTCTAATAAAAACTACTGAAATAAGAAAAGTTAAAGTTGAAAGTAAAAGTGACCTCATTTTGAAGAAAGTATTACTGTTTACAGTTTAAATGGCTTATAAGCATGTTGCAGTGCAATAAACAGGATGCCCAGGGACACAATATTCCATGCATGGTTTAGAGTGTGGCCACATTTGATGCATTACAGATTCTGTTTTGACAAATTATGAATCTTGGGATTTTGTTTTTGTGGTTTTATGCTTTCAGTTCTGTTTCTCATTTTCTTTAAATATGAAACTTGTGTAATGGTAAGCAAATGTTTTATCAGTTAAAGCACCAAATGGACATTTATAAATAACTGGTTGTAATATTTTTTTATTTTCAAACAGGCCTCCTGAACACTTCTCCTGTCTTCAGTTAGTTGTTACAAGCACATAGTCCTGCCCCAAACTCAGGTTTGTTCCACAGAACTACTTTTGTGTTTTTTTTTAAATAGCTGTCTCTACATATGAAGATGAAATAGGAGAAAGTATTTAAACATCAAAACATGACAGAAAAATACCTTTTAAAGACCTCTGAAAAACAGCTTAATTGACCCTTCCACAAATTAAGGCCTTAACAAGGTCTGACATTGGAGCAGAAAGTCTTTATAGTTATGGCATTAAATGTTATATCCAGTACAAATGTTTTCAATACAAATATTTCAATATCCTTAAAACAAGGTATATTCACTTGTGATAGAAATTGGGGGAAAAAAATACTTCATATCTTATGTAACAATGACTTATTTTTTTTTTTTACAAGTATGGTTATTTATGGTTATGGTTATTTCCATATATTAGGGAGTGGGGACAGAGATATTTAAGCATCTTCAGCTTTTTTTTGGTAAAATTAATGAAAAGGTAGTATTGATCGGTTGGAAGTTGTATTTGTATACTTTAAAGTGTTGCTAATACAGCTTATTGTGTGATCCATTTACAGTTGAAGTCAAAAATCTACATACGCCTTGCAGAATCTGCAAAATGTTAATTATTTTACCAAAATAAGAGCGATCATACAAAATGCATGTTATTTTTTTTTTATTTAATACTGACCTGAGTAAAATATTTCACATAAAAGATGTTAGCATATAGTCCACGAGAGAAATAATAGTTGAATTTATAAAAATGACCCTGTTCAAAAGTTTACATACACTTCTATTCTATTAAGAATGATCCACAACTG
>JAHKKF010526341.1:0-13879 GCA_019740295.1 Labeo calbasu
TAACAATGAGAATACTCTAGAAATTCCACTCAAAACACCTTAGCAACTACCTAGAACACCCTAGCAACCCCCTAACAACGAGAATACTCTAGAAAATCCACTCAAAACACCATAGCAACTGCCTAGAACACCCTAGCAAACCCCTAACGATGAGCATACTCTAGAAAATCCGCTCAAACCACTGTAGCAATGGAATTGCAATGCCTTGCAACCAATCACAACACTTTAACATCAAAAAGAAAACTTTTCCAGGTGTTAAATATTCTTCAGAACATGTAAAAATCCCGTTTTATTTCCTAAATTGTCCCTAGTTCATTTGCTGTTGCAAGAATCAATCAAGTGCTCTTCGTGAGTTTATCTGAAGATCCAATGATCCTTTTGATTAGGATTTTAATACTTTTCTCCCATTTTATAGCAGTGCAGGAGTTTAAAACGTTTTACATGTGTTGCATCACCCAGTTTTTCCCCCTCATCTAATTCTGACTGACACCAAACTATTGACAGTTCATTTGCATAATCTAATCACGGGCTAAGTGATTATAGCAGAATGGACCATCTGTTACACAGAAACACAACGTCTGATATCAGATAAACAGCTTTATAATCATGTTTGTGGTGTTTGGGTGAAAATACTATTAATTGTGTGTTTGTAAAAACAAGAGTTACGAGGAGTAATTTATAACAATTCTAACATTCACAGGGGGAAGATTACCAGGTGGCTACGATTACCTCTATGTCACAAAACCAACTGCCAACAGGGACAAAACAGCGACTCAAATAGTATGCTCAGAAACATCCTATTGCAAAACAGCCCTAGATTACTTTAACCAACAGTTGCATTAAGAGTTTACAAAGTGCATCTTTATTATTTGCATCCTGCAGGGTCGTGACATCGTGACGGGCCGTACTGAAACAGGGAACTACTTTCATCTGCATCTCAGCCCGCATGATGTGGTGGAGAGCATCACGTGCCTCTCTAAGAACACACTTCCCGTCTCCAACCTCCTGTGTCTCTACAGGAAACACCAGCTGCTGCTGAATCGTCTCTGCTCGCGCTACGACGAGGGTTTGATCCATGACATGTACAGGTTCTACCTTGTTGTATCAATCTTAAAATCAGACATTCATTTTTCTGTGACCAATTCCAATGCATGACACTCTTAACAGACTAAATATGACTGATAAGTTCAATACCTAAACACCAAACTGAACTAATTTTATGCACAGGATTATTTATGACACTACAAACCTTAATCATATCTGTCTTCATCTGGTCACACTTTATATTTCCGACGGTGTGACCTCTGCTCCAAAATTTTAACACCACTGACCCGCCACCATCACAGCCATTGTCCTGCATTACTAATCTGTTTATGCAGGTGTGCAATCCGCTTTCCACAGCGCCACGAGACAATAGTTAAGCCACCCAGCAGTGCTGATCACACTTATTAAAATGGGATTCTTCACTGGCCTTTTGTCATGACTCTGAATGTGGCCGGTGCTCAATGTCATTACAGAGAAGACCTGTGAACGGAATTGATTGACCACGCTGCTGTATGGAGCATATTAGATGAACATGCTAAGTGGAGTGTGTGTGCATGTGCTCACCCTTATGTCGTTCCACACCTGTATGCCGTTGTTTTCCATAGAATGCAAAAGGAACAATTCTGATGAATCTTCACGCGGACCATCACAGTTCATAGTGACCGAGTCTGTCAAACGCTAAAAAGACAAAAAACACCATAAGAAATTGCATGTCTATCAAATAAAAGACATAATAGAATAATGAGATCATTTAGATTTTTGAGTGAACTGTATCTTTAAATCCAAATATGACTTTTTAATTTCCTCTTTTTCCAGTTATTTCAGAGAGAACTGGTGTTTGGCTCTTTATCACGACCGCTTTGCTGACTTTGAACAGGAAATACGGCAAATCATGGACTCAGCCAAACTAGAGGTCTGTTTCCTTTACATCTACATCTCTGCTAGAAGCATTTGTTCTGTAAAAAGTCCTACCAGAACATCTTTTAATGTCAGATAAACACTTTAATGCAATTATGAAACATTTTGACCCTTGTATTAGCTCTGGTGGGGCAGAAATACCACCAGCTAAAATAAAACAAAATAAAATAAAATAAAATAAAATAAAATAATGCACATCAAGTGTAAAATAAAATAAAATGCACATCAAGTGTAAAATTAAATAAAATTAAATAAATTTATCAAATGTGTTTGTCCAAGTTTGGCAAGTAAACCATTTTATATACTGTATGTGAAAATAAATAAAATAAAAATGTAATTAAAAAACTCTACACAGGTTGCTTTAAAATAAAATAAAATAAAATAAAATAAAATAAAATAAAATAAAATGTAATATTAATAAAATTAAATTAAACAGTACAAAACTACATAAACTTTTTCTAAAATGCACATTAAGAGGAATAATAAAATAAAATAAAAATCAGATGTCAGATGCAACAAATGTTTGTCTAAGTTAGGAAAGTAAACATCTTGCCTCTAAAATGGGTTGTCTAAAATGCACATCAAGTGTCAAATAAAATAAAATTAAATGGGTTGTCTAAAATGCACATCAAGTGTAAAATAAAATAAAATAAAATATATATAATAAATAAAATAAAATAAAATAAAAATCAGATGTCAGATGCAACAAATGTTTGTCCAAGTTCGACAAGTAAAAATATAAAATATATAAAATATAAAAATATATAAAATATATATAATAAATAAAATAAAATAAAAAAGGGCTGGTCTAAAATGCACATCAAGTGTAAAATAAAATAAAATAAAATAAAATAAAATAAAAATCAGATGTCAGATGCAACAAATGTTCCAAGTTAGGCAAGTAAACATCTTGTGTCTTAAAGTTAAATGTGGAAATTAAATAAAATGTTAAAATGCAACAAAACCCTACTTTCAGCAAAATGCACATTCATTATAATCACAAAATAAATAAAATAAAATACTACACATATTATTCTAAAATGCACATCAAAAATGAAATAAAATGTAATATTAATAAAATAAAATTAAATAGTACAAAACTACTGTTTAATCTTTCTAAAATGCACATTACGAGGAATAATAAAATAAAATAAAATAAAATAAAATAAAATAAAAATTAGATGTCAGATGCAACAAATATGTTTGTTCAAGTTTGCCAAGTAAACCATTTTATATANGTTTAATTTTTCTAAAATGCACATTACGAGGAATAATAAAATAAAATAAAATAAAATAAAATAAAATAAAATAAAATAAAATAAAATAAAATAAAATAAAATAAAATAAAAATTAGATGTCAGATGCAACAAATATGTTTGTTCAAGTTTGCCAAGTAAACCATTTTATATATTGTATATAAAAATAAATGAAATAAAAATTTAATTTAAAAAACCCTACACAGGTTTCTCTAAAATAAAAAAATAAAATAAAAATTAGATGTCAAATGCAATAAATGTGTTCGTACATGTTAGATAAGCAAACCATCTTGCCCATTAAACCAAAAGTTGGATACTGTATGTGGAAATAAATATAATAAAAATAAAAAATAAAAAATAAAAAATCACAAGTGAAAATGCAGAAATGAATACCAAAAAACAAATCAATACACAAATAAAAAAATAATAATAAAATAATATAATACATTATAATATATTTATAATAATAAATAAAAAATGCAATAAAAAAACTACACAGGTTCAACTAAAAGTATATCAAGCATAATAAAAATAAAATAAGATTTTCATATTACATTGCAAAAAAAGACTTTTGTGTCTTCACAGGGTGAGAATGGTTCAGTGTCGATTCAAGAGGCTCTTCAGAAGATAGTGGACGATAAAGCAGAGTCCGATCAGTCGATGAGTCTTAGCGAGGTGTTTCAGAAAAGTGCAGCTTATTCTGCTCTAAGGAAGAGTGTTCTGGATTATCTGAAGTACAACCGATACCATCTGACTATGTACGCCCGGCCAGGACTGCTGTAATCAATATCCATTTAATATTTACAAGTATTTATTCAGTACTTTATCTTTGGTTTCTTTATTTCCTACATTTGCTGCACCATATGTTTGGAGGGGGGGCACATTGTGGGGGTTGGGCCTCTAGAACTTCAGCAAATAAATAAAAAGCTTCTTGTTTCTGTCAAATGCAAATGTTTGGTGTGTATTGGGTGATGATTCATTTCAGATATCTGACTTTGCTCTTTCGAAATCTTCAATGAATGTGCTGTCCAGTATTATATTATGTGGAGCTGTGAGCGCAGCGGCTCCTCAGTGCATTGGGCAGATAAGAGCAGCAGAATGAGGGGAATCTGACGGGTTGTAAAGACGGAGCGCAGCAGCAGCTGTATGATAATGAATGTGGGGCAGAAAATCACAGACGCATGATCCAACAGTCGCATGTCACATAGCTTGTGTATTTTAGGATGTTGAGCTCTGGTGAGTAATGCAACCAGATCAGATATTTAAAAATAAAATCAAATAAAAATACAATTACAAAAAGAAATGAAATGTACACATGAGATTTCAGATGCAACAATTGTGTTTGTCCAAGATAGGCAAGTAAACATCTTGCCTTTTCAGCTCAAAGTTAAATGTGGAAATTAAATAAAATGTAAAAATGCAACAAAACCATACTTTCGACAAAATGCACAATTATCATAATCACAAAATAAATAAAATACAAAATGCAAAAAAGCTACACAGATTATTCTAAAATGCACATAAAAAATAAAATAAAATAATAAAATGTAATAATAAATAATAAAATAAAATGTGATGCAAACTACAATGTTTTTTTCAAAAATGCACATTAAGGGGAATAATAAAATTCATGTAAATTAAATTAAATATAAAAATAATACAATTAAATAAAATGCAAAAAAAAGTATATATTCCTCTAAAATGTGCATTGAGTAAAAGAAAAGAAAAAATCAGATGCAACAAATGTGTTGCCCAAATTAGGCAAGTAAATAACATCTTGCCTCTTAATGTGGAAATTAATAACATTTAAAAATGCAACAAAACCCTACCTTCAGCAAAATGCACATTCATCATGATCACAAATTAAAATAAAATACAAAATGCAAAAAAGAAAACTACACAGATTATTCTAAAATACACATCAAAAATAAAATAAAATGTAATAATAATACGATAAAATTCAACACAAAACTACACAGGTTTTTTCTAAAATGCACACTATAAAATAAAATAAAGCGCACACAACAGATATCAGATGTGTTTTTCAAAGTTTGGCAAGTAAACCATCTTGCACATGAAGATAAAAGGTGGGTATTGAAAAAAATGCAATAAAAAAAAAATCTACATATTCCAGATGCAACAAATGTGTTGTCCAAATTATGCAAGTAGCCCATCTGGCCCCCCAAAATGCGTCTTGTACGTGTAAATAAACTAAAACACAGGCAAATCACAAAAACGAGCACATCGGGAGTTCTGAAATTACATGCAACAAATGTGTTTGTGTGCAATTACAATAACGCCACTTTTGTGACGCTCTCCAAACGATTCGAAAGAGATTAGGAGAAATTCCGCTATGACGGGACCGTTGCATTGGAATGACATCATCACACCAGAGCACAATGCTGATGGTGGTGATGATGCTGCTGATGGCACGGGCGAGTTTGCAGACAGGAATGAGTCCGTTTGAACAGAAGGATGATGTGCGTCTGTCCCTGCCGCTCGCGCAAGCGTGTCTTTTGTGATGCAAACGAGAGGAGCCTCTTTTATGAATTATGTATGCGCGCAATGAGTGATTAATACGTCCCGCATTCAACTGTCGCACATGTCCTGAGCCCGCGGGCGTCTGATTTATACATTTAATTAGTCGCGGGACAAATTACGCATGCAACTTGCGGGCCTTTTTTGCAGCGCGAGCTGATTTAAGGACGTTTGGGTTAAAGCTGCGCGCTGCACTGCTTAAAAACGGAACTTCTTTGTTGCCATTTCCCCCCTTTTTGATTTGAAATTCTGATGCTCCGAGAGTGAAGGAGCCCCTAAAGGATGCTGACAAAGGCAGGGCACGTGTGCATTGACGGGAAGCATCAAAGCGTGAAAAGAGGAGGAACCAGCGTGTGCCTAAAGCATCCTAATATAATAAACCTCAGGTACATCTGCCCGAGCAATCTGCGGACCCTCCCATCTCCAAATCCATAGGGATTCCAGCTCCATCTGATTGGACGAGGCGGCGAGGGGCGAGAACAATGTCATCATTCCTGCTTAAAAAGACTGCTGCTATGCCTCCGTGATGGAAAGATCACCGCACGCGTCCAAATATAGTACCAGGTGTGCCTCTGATTCCAACCCGTCTGAAGTGCCTTTCAGCTGGCGAAGATGCCGAGGGGATTTTTAGTCAAGAGAAATAAGAAAGCGACACCTGTTTCGTACCGCGTCCGCTCGGAGGAGGATGAGCAGGGCGCGTTTCCAGGAGCGCAGCAGGACGCGGCGAGCGCGCACCGCCCGGCGCCGTCGTCGTCGCCGCCGCCGCCGCCTCTGCGCACGGACGCGGCGCAGCCGGTGCAGTTCGGGAACCCAGAGATCGTGTACCGATCCATGTACAGCCCGACCCGGCCCGTGAGCAGGGAGCACGAGAGGGCGTGTTTGGAAAGGCGCTTCAATCTCGGCTCGCCCATTTCGGCCGAGTCCTTCCCGGCGGCGCCCAACGGCTCCGATCAGGCGCCGTTCGCGCCCGTGGATCTTAAAATCGGCACCAGCAACAGCACCCGAACCGGCACCACGTTACCCGCCAAACGTCCCGCCTCGGACGCGGAGCGCAAAGGCAAACCAGCATCCAAGAAAGCCAAAGCCATGCGGAAATTGCAGTTTGAGGACGAAGTCACCACTTCCCCGGTGCTGGGACTGAAGATCAAAGAAGGTCCGGTGGAGCAAAAACCCAGATCTCAGTGCACAGGCGGCGACAAGCCGCTAGGCGAGTTCGTGTGTCAGCTGTGCAGAGAGGCATACGCCGACCCCTTCTCTCTAGCCCAACACAAATGCTCCAGAATCGTCCGGATCGAGTACAGATGCCCGGAATGCGACAAGCTCTTCAGCTGCCCGGCGAACCTGGCCTCGCACCGGCGGTGGCACAAACCCAAAACGGCGCCGCAGAACCCAGAGACCAATAAGACCCCCGCGGCCGAGAAAGAGGAGACCTCCAGCGACAGAGACACTCCGAGTCCCGGACTTTCCGAATCCGGATCCGAAGACGGTCTTTACGACTGCCAGCACTGCGGGAAGAAGTTCAAACGTCAGGCGTACCTGAAAAAGCACGTGATGGCGCACCACGAAGCGTGCGACAAACCCCAAAGCCAGGCGCCGCTGAATCTGAGCGCGTCCGAGTGCCACCTATGCCCGGTGTGCGGAGAAAACTTCCCCAGCAGAATGAGCCAGGAGCGGCACATCCGCCTGCAGCACTCGGCGCAGATCTACCCCTGCAAATACTGTCCCGCCATGTTCTACAGCTCGCCGGGACTTACGAGACACATCAACAAATGCCACCCGTCGGAAAACAGGCAGGTCATCCTGCTGCAGATGCCGGTGCGTCCAGCCTGCTAAAGCAAAGCTGTGCCTTGAACCAGCGCGTCCCGACTCCGAAGCGGGTCGGGAAGCACTGCATTAACCCACAGAATCGACCTGGACGAGCACCAGATGAGACTGAGTTTTCAAATCTAAGGTAGTTGATCTACGACAGGTTAGACTGTTCGCTTATTTTTCTAGGATCTCCGCACAAGTGCTTTTAGCTTTTAGACCTAAGAATCCTAGAACATGCCTTGAATTCACAGGCTGTACATACGTCTCCATCGTTTCTAGCTTTAATAGAGCTTGTGAATCTGTGGACTTTGACTGTAGCTGTCCAAACAACCTACTGACAAGGGTTTCCCTTTAGTGTAGCCAGAAATGCCTTGAATTAGATCTCGACATGCTGTAAAACTGCCTTAATCATGTAAATGTTGGAGTGATTGCGGTTGCTGATAATAATTTTTTATATTGTTGCTGTTGTTGTTATTATTATTCTTGTGTGTGTATATGTTTGTGATTATTTATCTTATTATTATTATTTATTTATTTCAAATGTTTTATTTAAATTATTCGTTTGCCTAATTCGTTTGTGATTGATTTGAAAGTTGTCTCGACAGCCAAATGTTTCATTTATCGATCTAAAGATCGGTCTTTGTCAATGCTGAAAGTCTGAATTTCACTTTGCATTAGATACAATCGTTTATTAATTTATTTTTATTTTCTTCATGTTCAGCGCTTGTGTGTTTCTGCAGTCCTGCTATTTGTCCAAAAATACTTATGCTAATAATAATAATAATAAACAGTCCAAAAAGTCAAAATGGGATCCACTTGTGATGTGACATTCCAGCAATCTGTTGTCATGTGGAAACCCAGACACTGTGAACATAGAAATTCATCATCATCTTCAATGACATGTGTCCAACTGGATTCTGTACCAAGATACGTCTGCACTTAATAAAACACATCAACCTAAAACAACTTGTTTGTCTGTGACTAATTACATCCTGAGACTTCCTCTAGAGCTCAAGTTCATTATGAACAGTACAGTTATTTTTACAAGCTCAGTATAGTGTTTTAAAACAGCAATGAACAAAATTACAAGAGCAACTGTTGATGCTATTCTTCATCTAAAACTTGTAAACATTCTTAAAACTAATTTTTTATATTTTTGTATAATTTATGACAGAGCCTAAATGGAATGTGGACTTTAAACAAGCAGTTAAAAGCTAAAATGTCTTTTAAAGTGGTGAATAGTTTCAGAACAGCACCTAAAATGTACAATATACATGTATTTACATGTATATAAATTGCAAAAAAAAAAAAATGCAGATATTTAAATAATGAAACCATTAAATTAAATGCATTATTAAATTAATAATTTATTAATTAACAACATTTTTATTGCCTTTTTTCTTATATATCATGACATTTCTAACTATTTGAATGAATAAAGGGTTACAGAGAAAATCTCATTTATCCTGGGAGCCTAATGGTTGGTTGAGATCAGGGGTGGTCCCAAGTTTTAACCAAAGGTTTGGGGAATTTTTCTGTGAATATTTTTCTTAATGCTATCATGGAAAATAGTCTTGCTTGGTGTCGGTATGCAAGGGACTTTCTCCAGAAGCTCTGAGACGCACAGGCTGAAGAGAGAATTCACCATAGACACCAAATCCCACAATGCAGCACCTCAGACACACTGCTGTTATGCAGACAGCCTCCCAAAGGCCATGAGTGCTTCACACACACACACAGACATCCACAAACAGCCTCATCTCACGGTTGAGAAAGCAAGACTTACAGATCTGAAAGAAATTCATACAAAAATAACATTGTAAGGGAGCCTGGGGCTAGTTGTCACATTTGTTTTACTCCAATTAACATTTCTCACAGCAAGTCACACAGAAACCCTAAACTATTTTAGGAAAAAAAAGATTGTTGAACCTTACACAAGGGTAAGTTGTCACAACAGGAACACCGTGTATTGACACTGATTGAAAAACCAAAAGTTTGTGTGTCTGAGACCCTGGACCATAAAACCAGCTACACTACCGTTCAAAAGTTTGGGGTCAGTACATTTTTATTGTTTCTTTTTTTTTTTTTTTTTTTTTAACTAACTTTACTAATCGAAAATTACAAATTGATACATTTATGGTAGGAAATGTACAAAATATCTTTATGGAACATGATCCTAATGATTTTTGGCATAAAAGAAAAATAATTTTGACCCATACAATGTATTGTTGGCTATTGCTACAAATACACCTGTGCTACTTACAAGTGTTTTGCGGTCCAGGGTCACATATATATGTTCCTATTGTGACAACTTGCCCCAGTATAAGGGTCAACAACTCTTCAATCTTTTTTTTTCTCGGCAATAACAATGGAAAAATCATTTAGGTTTTCTGTTTACACAGAAATGACTTACAGTGAGAAATATTAATTGGAGTTTTATATAAAACCATTTAATCCTGTAATACAAATATTTTTAATAAGTACAAATGGTCTGTAGTAGCATGAGCTCAAAAACTGTATTACTTAAAAATGAGGAAAACGCTGTACAAATAGCTTTTGATTAATCACATCACTGTTTGAAATTTCACATGCAATACTCGTCTTGAGTATTAATTATTTTTTGTGTACATTCCATCAGTGTATTTTATTACAGAATGCAACCCTCTGCGACCCCGTAATCACTAACTAACGCACACACGCGCACGTATGCGCATGCACACGCGCGCAGCCCCAGACTATGTGCACCACTCCCTGCGTGAGTGACAGGTGGAGAGCAGCTGCAAAGCGGGCCGGCGAAGATAACAGCAGATAAAGCCTTTTCACACACACACACACACACACACCGACCGAGGCCAACATTTACAAACCAGAACAAAACAAGGTAATGGCATCTGAAGATACAGCAAACAACAAGCCGATATGATTTACAGCTGAAACCGATCTCACACACACACACACTGGCGTCAGCAGTGTGATCAATCAGCATTAGTTCAGCATCATTGAGAGGCTGGATGTTGACTTTACTTGCCTCTCTGAAAGACTGGCCTGTAGCGTGTGCCCTAATGATTTAACTGGACACATTTCAGCTGGTATCCATCATCTGAGGTCTGATCCATGGAGCTGGTGCATGCTGGGAGAGAATGAGACAGATTAATAGCGCTTCCTTCACTAACAATAAAGTACCAGCAATTACCCAGTAAACAGAGAACGTTCTATTGCATTAGTGTTAATAGAATGTGCATTTAATGTTAATGTTGTTTTAAAACATTAGCACAAAAATAAGATTTATACATCACTCATGAAGTTTTTTTTTCCTGAAACGTTGTAGTTTAACGCTTTTTAAATTTTGGAATGTTCAGAGAACTTTCAAAAGTAACATTCAAATTCAAAATGATAAAATGGAATGTTCCGTTAGCATAACCAAGAAACAAACGTATTTAAAACATTCAGAAAACTGGACGTTTTGAACATTCAGAAATAAAGGTTTCATAAGTAACTGGGAATGTTCATAGAATGTACTTAGAACACACACTACCAGTCAAACGTACAGTAAGATTTTTTATGTTTTTTAAAGAAGTCTCTTCTGCTCATCAAGCCTACATTTGTTTGATCCAAAAAATACAGCAAAAACAGTAAAATTCTGAAATATTTGTACTATTTAAAACAACAGTTTTCTATTTGAATATATTTTAACGTGTAATTTTTAGCATCATAACATCATAATTCTAATATTCTGATTTGCTGCTCAAAAAACATTTATTATTATTATGTTCAAAACAGCCGAGTAGAATTTTTACAGGTTTCTTTGATGAATTTCAGAAGTTTAGAAGAACAGCATTTATCTGAAATAGAAATTTTTTGTAACATTATAAATGTCTTTATCATCATCTTTGATCAATTTCAAGCATCCCTGCTAAATAAAAGTATTAATTTCTATATTCTTTTTACTGACTCCAAGCTTTTGAAAAGTATAGTGTAAAGGCTTTTTATTTTAGATGCTGATCTTTGAATGTTTCTATTCATCAGAGAATCCTGAAAAAAATCTACTCAGCTGTTTTCAACATAATAATAATAATAATAATAATAATAATAATAAATGTCTCTTTAACTGCAAATCAGCATGTCAGAATGATTTCTGAAGGATCATGCGACACTAAAGATTGGAGTAATGATGCTGAAAATCTAGATTTGTTCAGAGGAATATATTACATTTTAAAATATATTCAAATAGAAAATAGTTATTTTAAATAGTAAAAATATTTTAAAATTTTACTGTTTTTGCTGTACTTTGGATCAAATAAATGCAGGCTTGGTGAGCAGAAGAGACTTCTTTAAAAAAACATTAAAAACCGGATACCTGGTTTTCAGGTATGCCACAGCTCTTCTCAAACAATATCCCAACTAACTTCTCAGAACATTCTGCCAAGGTTCTCTCAAAGCTATAAACAAACATTCTTCCAGTAATATTAATAGAAGGCTTGCTACTTGTTTCAGAATGTGCAGAGAACACTCAAAAGTAACAGTCCTGTAACGTTTTTTAAAATGATAAAATGGAATGTTTTCGCAACATTCACATAACCAAAAAAAGCAATGTTTCAAAATTGAATGGGAACATTAGCAAAACGTTCCTAGAACATTTAAAAATGTGCATAAATCCTTCTCAATTAATATCCTAGCTTACAACTTTTAACACAGTCCTTTCACAAAGTATGAACAAGGTAACATTAATAGAACTTTTTTTTGTATTTACATAACCCTTATATATATATATATATAATTAATATTAACTCCAATACGAACTCCAAAAGCAGATGATCTGCTTTCAACATTCATTTTATAGCTTTCTTACATGAACAAACTGTACATCTCATTTGTGTCTATTCTTATTCTCTCTTTTCTAAAACAAAAGTGACACGTCAATAAAACTGAGATCTCCATTTATCGTCCTAAGCTATGAAAGAGCATTAAAATGCATGTGTTTGTGTTTGGCGTGTCACAACAATGTGGCATTATGAAAACAAATCTCTCTCTTCATACAAGCCCGTGTCACGCGTGTAAAGAGAGGTCACACCTGCCTGCTGCAGGTCGCACTCGTCTGTTTGTCATCTCTCTCTCCGCCTGCTGTCTTTCCTCAGAAGTAAACACTGGTTGAGCGGGCGGGTGGACGGAGGCGTGCGGTCTGCTGCGTGGCAGCTCTTATCTGGCCTGCGCTCAGACAAAGAGACGGAGAGGAAAGTAAACACTTGCACTTTCAGGCTCACAGCAAAGCACACAAACCTCAAGGCATTTTCCAGTATGGCAGGTGTTGCTGTCGTGGACTAACACACACACACACACACATACACACACACACAAAGGAAATTACAGTAGGGTGAAAACACAGCCTGATGGGGCTGGGAAAGAGAATAAAGGCTTGTTTAGGTATGGTACACGCTTTACTAAAACTTTCCATCTAATTCAACATGTTGATAAATGTTTAACTCACACAAAGCTCAGAGATTCTTAAAAATGTCTCCTTAAGAAAAAAAGTTTGTATTTAGACCAAAGCTGCATTTATTTGCTTAAAGGTACAGTAAAAACAGTAATATTATGAAATATTATTGCAACTTAAAATAACTGTTTTATATTTGAATATGTTGTAAAATGTCATTTATTCCTGTGATGTAAAGTGGAATTTTCAGCATCATTACTCCAGTCTTCAGTGTCACATGATCATTCAGAAATCATTCTAATATGATGATTTGCTGCTCAAGGAACATTTCTGATTATTATCAATTTTTGAAAACAGTTCTGCTGCTGTTTTTTGGAAGGAAACCATGATACATTTTTTTTGTCAGGATTCTTTAATAAATACAAAGTTAAAAAGTTCAAAAACTTCATTTATTTGAAACAGAAATCTTTTGTAACATTTTAAATGTCTTTATTATAAATATATTATAATTAAAAATGTCTTAAAACTGTCACTTTTAATAAATAATGAATAAAAGTGTTGCTCAGAAGTTGCTTTTTTTATAGGTTTCATTGAAGTATTAGAATGTTTTTTCTAGAATTAAAATTTTAAAAAGACACAAATGTGTCAATAGTTGTCATACAATAAGAGTATAGAGATATCAAGTGAATATCAGATCAATTGGTTTTGAAAGAATTTGAAGTCTTATTGTTTGAGAAACTTGTTCAGATATCTTCTGAAACTAAGGAGACAAATTTGAGTACACTAGCAGCTTTTTCTTAGAAAGAAAAGGAAGATACAGGCAAAAGTCATTCTTCAGACTTTTTCCTCAGTCTTTTTGTCTTGTTTTCCAGTACAAATACCT